>JAQIWP010000489.1:0-24839 GCA_034695525.1 Euzetes globulus
TACCCCTCCCCCTACCCCCTAAGAAAATCTTGATTGGCCATCTCCGGAATAGTGACAAAAACAAAAGTAACAAAGAATTTGAATGAATAACTTCAATTTAATTAAAAAAAAGGTTGAAAGTAAATCTATAGCCACTACAGGGTAGCCAAGGTCCTAGACCTAAGGGAGGGGTGTAAGGGTAAGGTAAAATGGCCTTAGAAGGGGGTTTCCGGTGGCCATTTTTGAAATATACTTACCATATCTCCCATATTTTGGCCTCAAAATCAATAATTATCCTCCTATCTCCCGCTAGGGTATTGGACCTTTCTCATCCCTGATATTTTATTAATAAATTTGGCAATAATTATATTTAATTTGACTTGAAAATTAAAATTTGATCTTTAATTCAAATTCTTTGATTATTCAAAAGATGTTTCATTTGAAATATATCTTGATAGTTCATATTTCTTCCAACTTAGTCGAATACTATTCCTTAATCGTTATCAGAAGTCCAGCCCGAACTGAATCCCGGACTGGACCGGGAACTGGACCGGGAACTGGACCGGGAACCAGAACTTGAGCCAGAAGTAGTAGAGACTTCTTCCTCTATTGTCGGTAGAAATTTTGGCAAAGATCTGACCGTTCGCTGACCGTTCACTCTCCGTGCATTTGCCCCTTGTCTATAAGGATCTATCGGTCTTTGATTGAGTGTATTGCGACTTCTTTTCAATAGTTGCCGACTCCGTCTCCATTGTGAAGAACCCCTTCCAGGTATGGAAGGCCTAAAAGTATTTTGGCGCCGCCTATTCACATATGGTTTTCTAATCTGGTCCAGATTTCGTTGCCTATTTGGCATAAGAGATGGGCGCTGAGTGGAAGGCAAGGAACCTGGAACCTGTTTCTGAGTGCGGTCTCCCACTCTTTGGTCATAAGCTCTGATGGCGTCTAAATTCATAGCATACAACTCCTGTTTGGTTCGGCGAGGAATAGGAGCGCCTGCAGTCCTTACAGATGAAGACTGTGCTTCCCTTTGCCAAATATGTCCTCTGGTAGTATTTGTCCTAATTGGTTGATATGATTGTCTAGAAGTTCCTTGGATCAGCTGTTCTGAAGCTGCACCCGGGCCACCTGATTCAGGTCTGGTCCATCGGGTGACAATAAAGCGTCCGATTTTCTGTTGCTGTTCGTCTGCCATAACTCATGCAATGATTCGTTTACCACTTTTTTCTATTTCTGACTAATTTTAAAAACTTTGTTCTCTTTTTTTGTAACAATCAAAATATGATCTTGCTAACAATATATTTTCAAACTCAATTATTTTATAGAATCATTGAAAATAAAATTTATTCAAAACAGAGAAGATATTGATTTTCTTGTTAATAATGTTCTTCCCATTCGGTTTACAAATATATTTAATGTAAAAAATGACTAAACATTTGTCATCAAGCTTATTTTAAATAAATAAGCAAAGAACAATTTAATTAAATGCCATTGTATTCAAAATCCACTTGATCCCTTTTTGGATGCCAGTATAACCTAAAATTTCAAATTTAGAACGGTTTTTTGAGAGCCGCCATCCAACATTATGTATTCCGATCAGAACAGCACGGGCATGGTGTTTGCCAATGTACATGACAAGACCACCACCAGAATCACCCTGACAACATTATTTAATAAAACCTTTGTTAAATTTGATAGAGATCTTACAGGTTCCTGTTCACAATTTCATTAATAATGAATCATTATTAACCAATTAAACCTTGTTCATTTCCTGTTTTATTTTGGGAATTATTTCCTAGGAATCTGACGAGACGTAAGGATTGAGTCAATTAATAATTAAATTCTAGAAAATCAATAAAAATCGACTTTAATTTAAAAATTGTTCGCGAGATTAATAATTTCAAATATTTCGCAAACAATTTGAAATTTATTTCGCAATTTATAAGTTAGAGATGTGTTGTATTCTTCGACTTCTTTGTTGCTGTTGGTGTTGGCCTAAGAAACAGAATGCATCGCATTTTAAATCATTGGGTGGACTGCCCTCTAAGACACAGTCAAGTAAAGAGAAAAAGGTTAATTTGGCGGTCATTCAGGCGTCAACTGTTTCCGGTGTAAAAACATTGGATTTGACACAAGTATATGAAATACCGAACAAAGACTTTCAGATAGAGGCTGATGTCATCAGATATTGTGGTTTTTATATAATATGGGATGATATGCAGGGGAAGGGAAAATATGGCAAAGTCTATAAAGCAGTTTATATCAAAGAACAGACAGTGGTTGCCGTCAAAGTCATGTCCACAGATGATAGTAAAGTCTCGCAATTGAAAGACGCAAAGAATGAGTTGTTTATTATGGAAAAGACAAGTCATCCGCATATCATACAAGTGTTTACACATTTCATAATCAAAGACTTGACTCAACACAAGAATCAAGTCTTCCTTTTCATGCGATTCGCCGAAAATAATTCGCTTTCAGATTATATCCGACAGAATAAAAAACATTTTGAAGAGCCGTCCGCTAAGAGACTGTTCGCACAGATAGTGTCTGCCGTGGATTATATGCATAACTTGGGAATAGCGCACCGGGACATCAAATTGGGTAATATTCTGTTGGATAAAGACATGAATGCAATGGTCTCTGATTTTGGTTTGAGTCGAGTACTGTTCAGTCGCTCTGAGAAGAAGTCGATTGAGTGCTACAAAAAAGTCGGAACCACTGAATATATGGCACCGGAAATACTGATTCTTGAAACCAGTCGTAAGCCATACGACGCCTTCTTAGCCGACATCTGGGCGTTGGGTGTCGTCCTCTTCGCTATGATTAACAGATGCTATCCCTTTGGTGACCAACCCATCGAAATGATTAAATATCAGATCAGATTCGAACAGTTGAAGACAAATGTCTGCAGATATTACGTGGCCTCATATGATTTGGATGACATCATTAGAAGAATATTCCGTTTCGACAGAGAGTACAGAATAAAAATGGAAGAACTCGTTGCACATAATTGGATTAGAGATGAGATTCAGTTAATTAACAATAATATTAATGCTAAAAATCAAACCAAAAAATCACTTTCAGAATAATAATTAATAGTTATCTCAGTTTTAAATACAATAAACTAAAGACTTTCAATAAATGTCTAATTATATTAACTATTTTTGTATTAAAACCACATTTAAATTGACATTAAAGTAATTAATTATTTTACTAACTCCTTTTATCTTCTCAAGATTGAGTGGGTTAGGGTTTGACACAGGGAAGGGGTGTACCGGGGAACAGTGGAAAATAAAAATTCAAGAACTTAATTTGCTTATATGTTCGCATTAATAGTGGGGCTTATATCTCTTTAAGAACCAAAGGTGTGGCCTAATTATTTTGTGATTTTGAAAAATCGAATTTATTTAACCAATCAATAAATAGACTAATTTTCAACTGGATTTTTATGAAGAACAGTAGACCCTCAATATTTTAACTATATTTTTGTTTGGCTGTTAGCGCTGATTATGACCGCTCGCGAGGTTTCAATTGTTGATGAATTTACTCTCAAACTTGACACAAGTCTTCCTGCGTTTACCGCTAAATATTACATGTTTTGAGTTCAATACTCGAGTTGAAGATCTGGGAAGTATAGGCCTTCACCAAGAAAAGCTCAAGATTATTCTTAACCGAATTGGTGATAATCTGTTTGCACTTAACATAGTTATGAACAAAGAGTCAAACAATCAGACGATGTTTGACTCCATTTGTGAAATGTGTCCCAAATAAGAAATACTGATATTCTGATGCAATCACATCCAGTCAATTGAATTAATTAACGAAATGAAACGATTGGTTGTAATCGAATTCAATAACAAAACTCCAGGATATTTCCATCTGAAGACTACAATTAATTCCAGTATTCAACGATTTGTGGACAAAGGATCAGTGATTTTGAATCCGGAATCGTTTAAGAATTTCACTAAAATGTACCCAAATATCAGACACTTCTCGATTACTGTCAACGGAATCAGTTGTGAAAATGGTTTCGATGAGAAATGTGTGGTCTGTTATCAGAAGTTCTTCAAATTCTGTTCACAAGAATTGAATGACATTTCAAGTAAATGCAAAATATTTAAGATCATCTTCGATGAGGACATTGATTCAGACAAACGAAACAGAATTATCTCAAACTCTATATTAGAAGACTTTTTGCAAATGGGACACATCTATTACCTGCATGCTTATATATTTAACACTGACCTTGATGGTTTTATTGATTATGTCATAGATTTGATACTTTTGTATTCGCGTCCGACTGAAGACAAAAGTCGACCGCAAATTGTATTCAAAGTCTGCAATGAATTGTTTTCAAGAGTTGAGTCATTCGACAATTTGTTTCCCGAAGACCTTTTATTAGCCGATCATAGTTGGGGTCAAATAAAAGATAAACACATTGACATCGATAGCAACTTTTGCATCGGTTTCAGAGGAACACAAAATAATTGTATTCAAATGATATTAAAATAAATGTGTGTTTATTGACAGAAATCGTCGACTACTGAATTCATTTATTAATTGTTCTGACAACTTTTATAATGATATAGATTTGTATAGATTAGAATCCATTTTCCCTGAAATATCAGAAAATGGCGAATTTGTTTTAATTTTTAATTAAAAATGTCTGACTTAAGGGAATTCCAATGTCGGAGTGGATTGTCTTTATGCTGAGCTTCGAGTCTTGTGTTTCTAAGGTTTGATAACAATATTCAGTCTGCACATCTCCAGTCCATATGGAGGATTGCCATCAGGGACTGAGTACAAGAGATTGGCTCAGAATTCTAACATCAATGTCGAGGACTATATGAATGTCTCCGACTTCTCGACCGTTAAAAAGACCGAAAATTATCATAAAGTTGTGGCAAATAATAAGCAGAAAAACGATTCAAGACGTCGATGACTACAGATATTGGGTGAAATCAAACACAAACTCCTTATTGATTAGATATTACAAAGCTGTTCAGTGCAGTGGTTATCCCCTGAAGTCACGGATCCATTTGAATCCTCACTTTCGGTGTTGGCCTCAAAATTGCTCTTTTTATCATTCATTTCAATAAAAAAGTTTCAAAATTCAATTATTTTATTCACTCTAGAATATTTGACATTAAATATAAGAAATGATTTATTTAGCAATTAAATTAAGTTTAAACTGGTCAAGCGTCAAACAACATAAAGTGTCAGTGTATTTATTTCTAACCTTCAACTAAATAATTGATATTTTTACTAAATTGTTTTCATTTAAATTATAGTATTGATTATTCAATTTATTCATCATTTTTATCGACTTTCAATTTTGAACAAAAAATTCAAATAGAAAAACTGGAACTTGATAAAATTAGTAATTGATTCTAGACTCTTCATTTTATTGAAATCTTTGAAATTTCTTAATAATTTTTAATATTAAACTCAATTTATACTCAACTTTAAGTGAATTAAGCGAATCGCATGAGAGGTTTGAGTAAAAATATATTTATTTTTTTAATCTTTCATGTTTTTAATATTGAACAATGAACATCATTTTGTTATTTCAAAATCAATTATTAAGTTTCAAATATAAATATATATACATAAAGATATTGGTTCTAGGATAAGATGTCTGCGCCCCCACAACGACCGCCCAGAGGTATTAAGAAGAAAAAGCCAGAGCAATTGGATCAACAACAGGAAGTGGCGGACATACCAATAGCTGACATCCCACAGACAGATGAAGACATACAATCTCCTTTTAATGAATCAGGGGTACAGACAGCCATTCCCTCAACTGCCCAGACATTAGAAAATAGGACTAATGGGAAGAAAAGAGGATTTCTGGCAAGAGCCATGACTCTGTTCTCAAAAAACGTAAACCAGAAACAGGACAGTCGTGTAGGACAGGGGAGTACTGATTTTCAAAACTGGAATTCTGTTGGCAAAGACTGTAGAAAACCTGTCCCTTCGAACAAACCAATGATCAAGGAACAGCTGAAATATTTGAAATCACTCGGCATTCAGTTTGATAACTATTTGGGAACAGACACTTACGGACACGTCTGGAAAGTGAGTGTCAAGCGAAGAAACACCGGCCAAAAGGATGTACTCTCATGTAAGGTATTGTCAATGAATACATTTGACACAAACAAACAACGGATGACAACAGTGGGAGAAGCCGTTGAAAACATGTTCCATGAGATCCGAATTCTTCGAGATTTAGTTCATCCGAATATCATTAGACTCGTGGATGAGATTCAGGTACCGGACAGTAAAACAGGGTTTCCATATTCGTGTGTCTGTATGCTTATGGAAAGTACGGACGGAACTCTTAGTCATTTGATACAGAGACCATTGGCTAGACTTCTACTCGAAGATGAGTGCAATGAATGGTTTGGACAGATATGCGAAGCCATACATTTTCTGCACCACAAGAGTATCGTTCACTTGAATATCAAACCGGAAAGCATTCAATTTGTCATAAAACGGGACAAATTGTTTAAATTGTGTGACTTTTGCTATGCTGTTGATTTCGGGGAAGGGATGTCGACAATCAGTAAACGAATACATGTGCCAATTCTAGCCGACAAATGCATGGCTCCTGAGATTAGTAGCGGTTGGTCACCACTAAACGGGTACGACACCAAAAGTGTAGACATTTGGGACCTTTGCGTTACTTTAATCAGAGCTCTCATTGGTGTACACATTGACCCCCAAATGATGCTCAAAGATCTCCGGGCTGGGAACTGGATGAGCATCCAATATATGCCGCACCCACCCACAGACCTTCTTGTAGATCTGTTGAATCGAATGACAGAAGACTATCCCAATGACAGACTGACCATCGATCAGGTTTGTGCTCACGATTGGGTAAATATACTCGAGTCGACAGATCTCTGAGTTATGTCTCCACTCATATGACTTTTGGTTTGAAAACATTGTATTGAATTAGTAAATGACATTGAATCAAAAAAAATGATTTAAAATCTAGTTTGGATCCTGCTAATCCTATCCTGCTAGTTACTAAAATATAAGAAATATTTTGTGACAGATTAAAAATAATTGATAGAAAAAAACGAAAAGTTGAATTGTATGTTTAGAAAGACATCAGCAAGGCACTTATTTAGGGCTAGGAGTGATTATTTCTACCCCTACTTATATTTAATATCAAACATTTAAAGGGTATTCAATTAATTGATTTTTGAAACTTTTTTATTGAAATGAATGATAAAAAGAGCAATTTTGATGAGAACACAGAAAGTGAGGAATCAAATGGATCCGTGACTTCAGGGGATAACCACTGCACTGAACCCTGTCGTCACTTAGGGTTAACTATCAAACTTCATTCAGACATATGTGGACGATGGACATCTTAGTTACCAATTGCGGGCTTTGGACCATATGTATTTAAATTGCCTAGAATCAAACTAGCTTGGAGCGGTAAGAGCCTCAAGTCAAAAAGAAATCCTAAAAAAATTGCTATTTTCTTAAAAATAATCGTCAAAAATTAAAACATTAATGTCTAAGATCTAATAAGGTAGATGAATAGTGTAAAGGTCAATTTATTGAATTTTTCATTTTATTTATCATTGATTATCAAACTGTGTGTAACTTTTGATTATTTTCGAAAAATCTTAAAGATCAATAAATCAATTGGAAAAAGTTCAATAAAAATAAATAATAAACCAATTTTCGTGCTAACTCATGTGATGAAGACTAATCAATTTTTGTAACCAAGATTATTAATGCAAAATCAGATAATCCCCCAAAAATAGCCTTAAGTCGATTCCCTTTAAAAGTCTAAGCCGTTGACACCTCTAACACTATTGCACAGTGAAAAGCAATGGGACAGTCAATCAGAAACTGACCTAACACTTAGTAAAAGAAATAATTCCAATTTTTGTAATATTCATAACCGATGAAAGTCACTTATTTGGCATTCACCTTGTCATCAATCAATTGGAAAAGGAATTATCAACTGACTGAGTGTCCAGCAAACTATTGAAAGTTGAAGTTTTGAGCCGACCTCTACTGTCTGTATGCAAGACAGACGACTGACGACAACAACTGATCCACTGATTGGCTGAAAGTCAATGTCTGTGCAAACAGTGATTTTCATATCTGTTTACAAAAGATTTTAAAACTGAAATACAAGACATAAGACGTGAATCAGTGGTTTAGACAGCCATTAAGGCACTCATTTGTTTCAATATTTGACTAATAATTTCAATTATAAATTGAATAACAAGTGTTTTAGTGGACCTTTAAGAGTGACAAAAGAGTGGTCATGTCTTTGGGGAAGACAAATGAGCCATTGAACTGCATTGTTATCGACGAGACAATCACCATCGACACTGATTACCATCAGAGACAATTGTATCTGAACGCGGCTCAGAAGCACGTGTTTGAAGTGACAGTCGAGGACGACTTTGGCAACACGACTGTCCAACTTCTCGGCAGTTGCCTTAAGTATCCGTTCACATCGAAAGTGGACAATGGCCATTATTACTTTGAGACGGGACAGAACATTAACTTTGTCCCTCCTGGTGATCATGGTGACACCAAATTCGCACAAAAGGTTTGGTTGACCATCACTTTGAAGGAAGAAATTCATATGAAAGTTAGGATCCGTGTCGTCAGTGAAGGTCTTTGCGTCGACTCACTGACCAATGAGTTGCCCGTAATGTTGAAATGCAAGCTAATCGACGGTCACACCCGTAGTCATCCACTTATTTGCGCTGATCTCAGAAAAGGCGAAGAATTTGTTGTGGGCGCCACTGTTAAGGCAGTGGTCGAGCGGCCGGACGGCACTCATTTCGAAGTTGGCCTCAAACTGTTGAATGATGTCTATTGCAGTTATTTGACTGAAAACACCTGTTTGGGAGACTATGTGGTCAATGTGTTCGCCCACTCCGGCCTCTCCTCAATCATCAGAGCTCAGAGCTTAGGTCTGTCCCCGACTCGGTTCCAAAGATACCAATTCGCCGGAGTCTATACAATCAGTGAGACCTCATTATCAGCGCCCAAACCTCTTCGATTCAATCCGTGGAGTCATACTTCTGATACAAGTAGTGAGTTGGAGGAATCCGAAGATGGATTTGTTTCACCTCCAGAGGACAATCAGTTGATGGAACAGACTCAAGTTAAAGCATTGACTAACTTTTTTGATGAGGTCATTATTTGTGAGACCTCTTTGCCCTCTGACTCATTGCCTGAGCCCAGAGCTGAGCTGACTCTTCCAGAGGAAGAGCCTGAAGACACCAATAAACCGGTTTCAGCGGCAGAAGCGGACAAATTGGAAGCTCACCATTTAATGGATGTTTTCGAAAACTGTTTTCAGCCCATAACCATTGCTGAGACCTCTTTGCCCTCGGACTCATGCCGACGCCGACTGGTGCCGCTGGGAGCTGAGCTGACTCGTCCAGAGGATGTACCTGAAGACACCAATAATGAAATGCTTATTAGTAAGGTCAAAAGGTTGAAATTCTCGGAAAATGAGAATATCTTTTAACACTAGAACAGCAATGTGGACCATATTGCCAGCTAGTTAAAATTAGTTTATAAGATTAAAACTACAGCTAATTGATTCTTGACGTTTTTTGACTTTTAATCTATATTATTCCTGGATATAAAAATGTTATAAAAGCGGAAATTAATTGACCCTTTTAATTAATATAATTTCTGAGGTCAAGTTATCACTTTTGTATACAAATTCAATGTAAAGCAATAAAGTAGAAGCAGTAAAGTTAACTAAACATTGAATCAGTATTACTGCCAACCTGGCTCTTAACCTCGTACAATTAACATGGCTGTTCTACTGTTAAACAGTATGTAATATTCTTATCAGTTACCTTGATACTGTTTAAGAGATATTCTCATTTTCGGAGAATTGCCACTTCTTGGTCTTACTAATAATAATCTAATCTAGTTGATAATCTAATCAGAGATGGAAAGGAAAGGTTGAGGAGTTTTAGAAGATTGACGGCCCCTCCTGCCCTGACAACCGCTACTGATGTGACGGCTACTATTGATGTCACCCCCGCTACTGATGTCACGCCCGCTACTGATGTCACGCCCGCTACTGATGTGACAGCCATTATTGATATGACGGCTCCTACTGATGTTACAGCCATTGCTGAGCCTCCAAAATCAGTGCAATCTTCTAAAACCAACTCTGGTTCGTATGAATCGCTGTCCTCCCTCTCCGATGAAATTGTTTGGGTCTCTTCAGAGACGGCTTCAGAAGATTTGACAAATGAATTCGAAGTCGTCGATAGTGAGGAACAGATTACTCAGGAATTGCTGCAAAAAGTGGATGAAATTTTTGACAAATTGTATCCAAAAACCTTTTTGACTTCAATACAAGAGTTTCCTCTTTTGGCAATTGATTCAGAGGACAGACTTAAGCGAGTCATAGATGGTATCTTTGAGAAGATAATCAATCGACAGGACTTTATTTCCATTTACGCAAACTTTTGCCTAAATTTTTGTGACAATTTTGCTTTGGAGGTCATTAAAGATGACAAAAGGGTCGAAAAAGTGGAGTTTAGACGACTTCTGATCGAAAAATGTGACAAAGAATTCGATGCCGACATTTATGACTCAATTGTAGACCTGAAGGGACGACAGGATGAGATCGACAAATGTTCTGATTTTAATATCAAACGAGATTTGACACAATCGCTCGACAAAGACATGAAAATGGCTCTAATGAGGAAGATAGGAACTGTCCGGCTTATGGGTGAACTGTACTTGCTCAAAGTGTTCAAGAAGAAAATGATAATCCCGATCATTGTCAAGCTTATCGAGAAGGCTGACGAGTACTCTCTCGAGTGTCTGTGCGCTCTCCTCAGAATCATTGGCGAAAAGCTCGAAAAGAAGGCAAATGCAGATCAGGAGAAGGTCTTAGACGACTGTTTCGAAAAGTTAGAGATCATCGCTGACCAAAAAGACCTGGAAGTGAAGGTGACGTCACCCCGAATCAGATTCATTCTTTGGGAAACAGTATTCTTCAGACTCAACGGCTGGAAGATCAACAGAGACCATAAGAGGAAGTTTTTGGAGATTAAAACTGAAGAATTGAATCAATTCTTCGACAATGAGAAGCAGGAAAAGAAGCGCTACAGAAATGGTTGGTTTGATTCTATGCTTGACTTTTGAACTAACCTTTTTGTGGTATTCTTCAGGTAAACCAAAGAAAATGGAGGACTAGTGGTGGACAACGTTTTAGACAAATTTAATGCCAAAAAAAGTGTTCAAATCATTCTTTACTTTTTAATTGTTTATAAATTAGTTATTATTTTGACATATCTTATGATAAACGCTTTGATATTATCTCAGATCTTATGCCTATTTATTCGGAACCTTTTAATCAAATGATTTTTCAAAACAATGTATTCTATTGAATGCTATTCATATATCAATTTTGATGCTTTAAATCAAGAATAAAAGTATTGTTTTTTAAATAAAACTGACCTAGAAGTTTAAATTTTCTGTTAACCTTTTCTATGGTTTTAGGTTTGACTCAATTTTTAAATTGATTTCTCATTTCCCAAACTTTTTGAAAGAATTTGATTTGAATTGGAAAACAAAATTGAATTCGCATTTAATTTGGAAACCCATCTGTCGTTTGGTAACAATATGTCGGCAAAATTCACAACTATTTTCACTTTATTTATTTTGATCGATACTTTCAAAGACAAAGCCATTGTCTGCCAATACAGGGACGGATCCAATGATTGTTTTCGGTTGTGTTCCCATCGAGTCGGTGTAAAAGGACATCGGTTTAGGACCTGTGTTGATGAATGTCAATACAAATCTGGTCTCGGCTCACGATTTTCTAAACGACCAGGCTATAGAGCCAGATCTCAAACTGATTATGAGCAAGATGATAAGCCTCAAGACCCTAGTGATTTCTTAATAGACAATGGTTCACAGTCTCGCCATTCAATAAGATATTTCGCAGCCGTTGACAGCGACACCACCACTGAGAAGGCGGCTCCAAAGTCTGTGTACGCTTTCAAAGCTGTGCCCCAACCCGAACATTGCGGTTTGAGAACTACCAGGGACATTTACAAAGTAAATCTTAAGAATACAAAAGGGTTAGGAAGGATTTATGGCGGTAATTTGATCTTGAAATGATTTATTCAAAACCCTTAAAACTGGCTTGCTCATATTTCAGGCATTGATGCTGACCCAAATGAATTTCCATGGATTGTCTCTCTCCAGTATTTTCCAGAAAATGAGCCCAACAATTCTGTGCATGTTTGTGGTGGTAGCATAATTAACAAGAACTATATTTTGACAGCAGCGCACTGTATGGATCGGTAGTTCTCATTTATAAATCCACATAGACCAAGTCTAAATTTGAATTCTATTTGAAACTAGTTTTGTTGATAACGAGAAGTCACTGGTAATAAAAATCGGAATCAATGGCCATAAGCTGGCATCTGACCAGGATATAGTTGCCATGAAAGTTATAAATCATGAGGGCTGGGACCCAGAATCAATGGTCGACGACATCACTCTTATTAGAGTTAAGCCTGACATCAAATTCACGACAACTAATCTGGGAAAGTATAAGGTCAACGCCATATGTCTTCCCGATAGTCCTTCCGAACCCATTGGAAATGGAGTGATTTCTGGTTGGGGAGAACTGGCCTTTAGGAGCGGAGTTGCTGCCGAGTGGTTGCAAAAGGTCACCGTTCCTTTTCTTGAAAGAAAAAAATGCCACGATGCTTATGTTAAGCATTTAAAGAGAGTTGCGCCCCAATCTAAGGTTGAGATTAGGCCAACTAATGTCTGTGCAGGAGGCAAGGGTGGTGAAGATGCGTGCAGGGTTAGTTCTTATTCAAACGTTTTAGAAGCAATCGGATTCTTTTTATCTTAGGGTGACTCTGGTGGTCCCCTCATACAGACCAGAAATCGGCAATCATTTCAAGTGGGTGTCGTCTCGTTCAGTGGGCCCTGTGCTGAGTACGGATTGCCCAGCGTTTACACCAATGTTATTCTTTATATGGAATGGATTTATAAAATAGTATTGAATTAGTTTTAAGATAAAAGTTTTGAAAATTCCTTTTGTCTTAAATTTAAATGACATTAATGCTGAGTCAATAAACATTGCTTTTAATTAGCTTGACGTCAATTTTTTTTAATCAAGTACAAAATAAAACTAACAAACTATTTTTTTAATTTAAAAAAAATGTTGACTTGGTAACAGTTGAGTTGCTATTAGACTAATATTCTGAGAATCAACTTTTGAATGATTTGTTGTCAAATATTTAAATAAAATGATTTGAAATTTGGAAAATTTTTATTCAAATGAATATTTAATTTCGAAACCCATCTGTAAATTCATAATAAATATGTCGACAAAATTCAAATGTATTATCACTTTATTTATTTTGTTTGTTTTCAATGATATACCGATTGGCTGTCAATTAAATGAAGGCTTTACTGATTGTTTCCGGTTCTGTTTATTGCAATTCCAAACAAGTCAAGCCCTCCGTCGCAACTGTACTTCCCATTGCAAGAATAAAAATAGGCCGACTGTTTTAGAGGAGACGACCACAATTTTAAACCAAAATAAGGTTGGGCTGCAAAATGATTCTGATCAGAATGCAAGTGTTAAGTCAAGTTCTGGTGAAGAAAGCGATAATAATCTCCGACAATCAAACCCTGTTAAGTTTTTTGGAAGTAATATAACGAATTCGGAATCTTTTAAAGACGACAAGGACAAACCAAAACCTCACCATCCAAATTTTACTCCAAGAAATTACAAAACTCCAGACAAGACTGACAATGAAACCGATGATAGCAGTACACAGCCTACTGATCCAAAAACTACAACTCAAGAACCCACTCCAAATATCCTGTCCCAACCTGACCACTGTGGCTTTAGATCTACCAAAGATGTAAGCAAACGAAAGATTCTTGGTGGAAGTGGCATGGGACGAATTGTTGGCGGTAACCTATCCAAAAAACCTGATAAATTTTGATCATTTACTTGCTATTATTGAAGGGGTGGACGCAGATCCGCATGAATTTCCCTGGATCGTATCCATTCAATATTATAGTAATAAAGCGAAGAATGAGTCCTCACATTTTTGTGGTGGCGCCATAATTACCAAGAATTTTATTCTGACGGCCGCGCACTGTATGGACCGGTATCTTGTTTTTGTTTTTTATCCATAAATAAATGAAATTAAAATTAGTTTCTAAATAGTTTTGTAGACAAAGCAAAGTCTCTGGTAATTAAAGTCGGAATCAATAGCGTTAAGGGGAAGTCTGAACAGTCTCTTAACCCAACCAAGGTAATAGTACACGAGGGTTGGGACAAAAACACACAACTTGACGACATCGCTCTGATTAGAGTCGAGCCCGAAATCCAATACACGACAACAGAGGCGGGAAAATTTAAAGTTAACGTCTTATGTCTGCCCACAAAATCTGATTATCCAACTGGAGAGGCAGTGCTGGCCGGTTGGGGGGAACAGGCTTACAAGGCTGGTGTTTCCGCAGAGTATCTGCAAAAAGTAAACATTCCTTTTGTCGAGCGAAGTGCCTGCCATGATATCTATAAAAAATATCTAGCAAGAGTCTCCCCGACCTCAAAAGTTGTGGTCAAGGAATCTCATATTTGTGCAGGTGGTAAAGGCGGCGAAGATGCTTGCAGGGTCAGTCACGTTTAAATGAATACGGTAAACCATTTATATAATAATCTAACTCAACAGGGTGATTCTGGTGGTCCTCTTTTACAATCAATAAATCGTCAATCATTTGTAGTGGGTGTCGTATCATTCAGTGTTCCCTGTGCAATCAAGGACCTGCCAACTATTTACACAAATATCTTTTATAATATGAAATGGATTCATAAAATGGTTCATTAAATTAATTTTTTTTTAATCGTTTAAGTCATTTTCTTTAAAAAGTTTAACGCAATCATGATAGATTTTAAAACTTCTGTATGTAGTATCTACTTGGCATGAAATCTTAAGCCAACTTAAGCTCAGGTCATTTTAATATCCATTAATTGGTAAAACATAGAAGTGTTTGTAATGTTTCGCGCGATTATTGATTTTAA
The DNA here is from genome assembly GCA_034695525.1 of Euzetes globulus. NCBI lineage: Eukaryota > Metazoa > Arthropoda > Arachnida > Sarcoptiformes > Euzetidae > Euzetes > Euzetes globulus. The sequence continues at coordinate 15,071 of JAQIWP010000489.1, forward strand.
AATTGGCTCAAAAATAACCGATAATTTTGGTTAAGTTTTATTCAATCTTGGTTGTTCAATAGGTGATCACTGATCAGTGAATCGATGGACGTTTATTTACTGTTCTTTGTTGCCCTACTATTGCTCTTATTTTTGAGTTTATGTCTGTCATCTGTTCTCTACCGACTTTATGAGTTAAATAAGGCCACCAATGAATTGGAAGACATTAAGAAAAAGTGCGCCAAATATGAGAATACAATTGAATTTGAAATGAAAAGGGAACAGCTTCAGGATGAGAATCTGAAAATTATCCATGCCAAGAGCTCAGATCCAGAATTGAGTGGAAGTGTTTCGAGCAAACGCCTTATGCTGACAAAGAGCAGTACTGGACTCGAAACAAGTAAATCCGATGATCTCAAGAGTAAATCAAAAGCATCGGTCAGTACGAGGACTGACAGTAGTACTGATTTATCCCAAAGTTCGAAACCAAGTACAATAAGTCTGGACATTAAGTCTTCAGTAATAGGAAAGAAGGACTCATCGGGAATAGGGTCACAGGCTTCCAAATCTGGATCTCAATTATTGACCCCTACTTCAGACATAGGAAGTCCTGCCAAAGCCAAATCGGTGGTCAAATCTCCAACTCAAGACAATCAGAAGAAAAATAAATAATTTTATTTTCGTATAATTCAATATTTTCCGTCACATAAACTGAATCTTTAAAAAGTGAACAAAACTTAAAAGTTAATCCTAATCTTAATACTTTTAATCTTAATCTTAAATTAAGATTCTTAATACTTTTATTAATAAAATAATTTTGAGAAAAAAATGATTATTAAAAAAATATTTAAAAATATTGACTTGATTTTAAACTTTTCCTATTTTCTAATTATATAAATCCATGTTTTCTATTGCAGTAAAAGCCATTTCAAAACATTTTATGAAATACTTTCCCAAATAAATTAAATTTGCCATTAATTTCAGTACATTTGACGCCTGAAATGACGCTTCGTTTCAATGCATTCATAGCGCAAATAGCAACAGAATATGTATTAAAACGAATCGACGTTTAAGAGGTTTCACTGCAATCATTCAAAACTAATGGAATGTGCAAAGTTCTCAAGTAACCATGGAATTTTATTTCTGAAATTGAAAAATCCCTAAACATTCTAGGAAAATAATAGCAATAGTTGTCGATATTGTCATTTTGTTTGAGACTATAAATCAAAAACTCCAATCCTTTCAATAAAGAGCTCAGTTATCAAACATTTGACTCATGAGAATCGGAGTTTTAAATCAAATATTTGTTATCGATTCGATAGCTGTGATCTAAACAGTGCTTCGACTGTATGGCCATTCAGTACGCAAACGCTTCCACTGTGTTTTTGTTTGAATAATCTCAAAGAACCCATGTTTTCAAATGATTGCCTGAAAATTATGAGTTTTCTGTTTGTCTATTATTATTATGTGAATTATTATTCTTCATAACCCATAAGAGAACAATAAAATTATATCAAAAGCCAATAAAGTGGCGAATATTATGTGCAAAACGCTGTATAAATACTTTCTGTTAACGGCAACCAGTTTCGGGACGTGTGGCGGACTTTACTTATTCTGTTCTGTCGAATGGCTCTGGCCCTACAAAATTGATTATACTATCAAGGGTATTGATGGCTATAAATGGGACTGGCGAGAAGTGCTCTACTGGTCAGGCCTCATTGGTTAGTAATGATTCCCTATTAATTAAATATAAATTTTCAACCATAAAGAATAAGTGCACAGATTTTTATTATTATTATTATTATTATTATTATTGCCTAAACTCTCCTTCAATAAATCTTCTTTAAACCTGATTAATATAAATGAACCTTGTTGCTATATTTTGTTCAGGATTCATAATATTCTCGCCGGGGATCGTGATTGTAATCCGACTCAGAGCAAAAGAACTGCAATATTACGGAATATTTCTATTACTGCCATCCGTTGTGACAGTGGTTTGTCTGATAATACAACTATCAACCAAACTGATAATATTCGATCCTGCTGACTGGTGTATATTTGGCTTGGCATTAGGCTTGCTGGCTGTTATAGTGAACTTGTTTTTGTTAGTATATGAAATCAATACATACGGCAGCCATCAATTGATTCCGACTGCAAAGTGTAGCGATGAAAACGCCGTCTGAATACTAATGAACAGACAATATATTGATATTGTTATTATTTTGTGCGAATTGATTGACTATCATTTTGCGATCAAATCGATTGAATGCCAGAAATGTCGTATTCAAGCGAACCCTTACTTAATATAATGGAATTGATTTTTTTTGGTTTTGTTTTATTATTAGTTGATTAAAAAACTAAGTATTTCTTCTTCTTTTTATTCGTTATTTTGATCACAAGTTTAGATCAATTTTTATTGAATTTTATGAACAGAAAATCGAGTCTTTCTTCTTAAATAATTCATACATTCATTGACTCTATAAATAATTCTTGTCTTTGGGGTAATAAAAATTTCCCAAAGAATTTCTCAAAAAGAAATATTACATTCAATTGGAAAAAATAACGAAAAGATTTTAAAAATCAATTTCAGTGAAGATTCACTGAATTCAGAATTTAATTAAAAGAATCTAAAAATACTCAGAACGAATAAATTTACAGAATAGCCTGATTAAACTTAATCCATGGACATTAACTTTCTACCAACTCGTCATTATTCATGAGTCTCTCTCTGCCATTAATGATTCAGAACATCTTTGTATTAAGTCATCCATGTATTCAATTGAAAATAGATTCTTGGCCTAATTAAAGCGAATAATAAGCTATTCCGAGTCATTTGTTTTAATGATTAGGATTTTCTATATTTATTTTCTTCAGAATAATAATAATAAATAACATTAATAATACAGTGAACACAGAAGTCTTGTTATTATATTCACAGCAAACTCACCGAGCATTTGATTTAATTAGCCGTAAAGTTTTAGTGGATGTCGGCGCGCAAAGTACTCATCCAAACTCACTAACAGTTACTGTTCCTCTTATGCAGTGCTGTCGAGGCTCTGATCAAAACCAGTGATAATTATAACGATTTATATTATTATTATTATTACTATTACTTATGTCTGAACACAATGTGATCAATGGCTCCAAACAAATGAAAGTTTTTGATGAGAATTATGGCATTAAATGAGTTTAGTTTACATTTGTTACAAAATTCTCGCATTATATTTAATTCATTTGTTCTAGGAGGCATCGAATATCAAGTTTAACTTGCTTATTTCATATCAAATAATCAAAAATGCTCAGGAAAACATTATCAGGGTTTAATGAACATTTAAGTATCACTATTTCAACATGGAACAAATTTGGAAATATCTTTTGTTATATCGGTGTTATTGCTGCATTGCTGAGTTTTCTTAAGTTCCACCCTGATCCACCCTGACCACTCCTTTATAATTTTAGAATGAAAAGTAAACCCAATCCGATAATGAATTCTTTATCAATAATAGAATGATTTGAAAGATTTATTTTCATTATTAAACGACAAAATAATTGCTAAAAAAGAGTACCGAGGAATTGCTTGAGAGCTCAGAATATGTTGAGTTAGTCTATATGCTGAGCGCAATTCTCTAAACAATTAATACTAATTGAATGCCTGCCATTAAAACCAAGAATGCTTTTGCAAAGCGATCAAAAATTTGTGACCCATTTTGTTGCTCTTCTGCTTCAAAAATGCAGAAACAAATAAACTCGAAATTTAATCGAAAAAATTGTTTGCTATTAATCTCTGTTATAATTGAAAGGTTTTCCGCCAAGTAATGGGTTGTCAACAGAAGAGTCGCTTTTACGGAAAGAATATTCTGTGAAATGAAAATTTATGCAAATTATGTCTTATATTACATTTGCACTGAATTTTTAAAATAAGTTCACATATAAACGGATTACAAATTATATTATAAAAGTTTAATATCATATTAATATTTATAATTATATTTGAAAGAATAAAATATCATCTTTTTTGCTGAATCTTTATAATAATGTAAATAAAAAACTGTTGTAATTATTATAATTATGTATCAAATATATTACGAAAATTATTGTTATTCTTTTGCTTTCAGTTGAAATTTTAGTTTAATAAACAAGAATTTTAACCTAGACTATTGATTTAATGGTGAATGTGCGTGTTTAAATCTAGAAATTCTAGAGTCAAAGACTGTGCAAGATCTATTTTTGAGAACAGATCATGTATTACTGACAGCTGCAGTAAGTCTTTCCTAATGTGCACGAGTGGATGAAAATGAATCAATTGGACGTCCCTGGTCTCAGTGCATGAACTGGAAAAAGTTAAAAGACTTAGTCTAGTAATCGATTTGTCAGCTCATGGTTTCAATTGTTGTAATCCCATCAAAAAGATGGGTATTTAATAGAAATGAGGAAAAAATGCCAAAAATGTCAAGAAGTTGGAGCTCCTCTTTATCTGAAAAGTTCAGTTAAAGTTTGTGCCTCGCTTACAACAAAAACTTATCCTTCGCTTAATTTAGTTTTAGCGGAAAAAAATAGTGTAAGATATCTAATATAGAGTCGAGAAGTGCCAGAAAAAGAATCGGAAACTCTGAATGAAATTTCCTTTTTCTCGTCAAATATTATTCCTTTCCTTTTGTTGCGATTCGTAGAAAAAGAAATAAAGAAGAAGAAGAAAAAAGCGCTGAAAGAAAATGTTTGCAAAGAAATCAATAAACTGAGAGACTGTGCGACACAAACACCTGAAAAAATAAATTAAAAAACTTCTGAATACATATTAACTCTTAATGTTGTGAATAAATAATCGCAGCCTTTTGGCCACTCGTAAGAAAAGCACTCAAATCATACATTTGTCTCTCATTCACTTAAACGCAAAATAGATTTACTTTAAGCATAACTTCAAGAACTGTTAGAGTTATTTAGCGCACCGGCCTTTCGTTCGTGTCGATCGTTTGGGGAACAGTCAGTCAGTCAGTAGTTTTCTGATATCATTCGCTTGTGTTATCAGAAACCATTTGGCGGAGAAAATCAATTTTTTCCATCAGACGAATACATCAGAAAAGTTAATAAAATGAGAGAAAAGTTCAATTTTGTTGTAATATTAGGAATAACACGAATACCGGCTCTTATATCAATGCAAATGCCGGTCCTCTAAATGGGAATTCTGTGTTTGAGCAAAATACTTGATTGTTAACAATAACGAGATTGCAGTGTATTTATTGCGTCAATTGTGTCAAATCTATGGGCATCAACAGAGGAATACTTTTTGGGGACAGGCCTTACCAGAAAGCTTGTGCTCGGATAGAGTTTGCTCTAATTTATTGATCTGAAGAATGAATTTTTTCAATGGCGCACAAAATCTCTCTCTATAGCACAGAGCACTTATATGCTGTGCTATAAATGCAATGTTATGAACGGCACAAACACTCTGTGTTTTGCCAGAGAAACAACAATATTCTCGTTACACACAATACGACTATATATCCGCTGGAATTGCGATGAAATTCTTGGTATAACTCCTAAATGAAGTTCATCTCAACAGACATTCATCTGAAAAGTCAAATAACAACAACAGGACTGAAGCCACAGACAAACAGACAATCAACTCAGATGTGCATTCGTTTCATTATTCTGTTCCTTGAGTTTTCAACTCTTCAGTTATTCTTCAATGGCTTTGAGTGGCAATAAATCTTAATTCTTGTTATTCAAGTCAACAGCGATTGTAATAAAAAATGACAAAAGTTGTCTACGAGTCAATTGTAATAATATTTACATCCAGCATAATATTTGCCTGCACTCTATCTGCTGTTCTGATCATCCTTTTGAGGCCACACAGTCAAGTAATTGGCATCGATGCCAGGGTCATTATCGTGGTAATTATTAAATTTGATACTATCTTATCTACTATCTCTTGATCTTTATTATTAAATATCATTATGCAATACAATTAGTTAGATAAAAAATAATTATAAAAATTAAATGTCAACTGGCTCAGATTAGTATTGAATGAAATTAAATACATTAATTTTCTGGCTCAACTTGTCAAATTCGCGGCACATTTTCGTATAATAGATAACCAAGTTTAAATATTTGATAACATACAGAATGTTTGTCACTGTTTTGCGCTGTAGTATCGATAAAATGTCAAAACTATTTTTTCCCTAAAATTGTAAATTAATTGCTAATTATGTGAATTTTTCGGTTATTATGCAAAATGCGTAAAACTAATTAATTTTGTCAGTCCGTGGAAACAGTACTGTTTGTCAGCTCTGAATATGTAGTGTCGCTGAGCGCCCACTATATTAGACTTTCAAATTTTATTTCAAACGAATGGATATATTCTGGCTATTTATCCTGGCAATTTAAATAATTTTATAGCAATTTTGGAATGATTTCAAAATTTGAAATTATAATCGTTTTCAAAAAATAGATTGAGTGCAACGATAAAAAGAATATTTCAACAAGATATTTACATTTATTTTAATAATGATCTTATAATAATACTTCACTGCAATGAGCAAGCTCGCGTGTACATAGTCTATTAAATAGCCTGCTATTTATAGAATGTTTTTAATGATTATAGATTTTTCAAGTGATCTGACGAAGATTAAAATAGTGTAGATAAAGGTTCTTGCAAATAGCATAGAAAGGGAGACTCCTTGCGCATTCTTTGCTAGAAAAATAATTTAGTAAATTCCATCGGAAAGCGTTCATTAATCAGCAGATTAGCGAATAGAGCATGATGAAAGAATCAACTCCTCATCCAGTATTCATTTGTCAGCTTTCTATCAAAACAAGATTAATGCTATTAAATGCTCTTGGAATTTTCCAAAAAACAAAATAATTCAGGATACAAAGCTTTTTGCCAGTTCCTCGATAAAACTCAATCAAAAAAAGCAATTATTGAGGGATTAGTTCAAAGAACAGAATAAGTGTTTTGCGATTTCAGGAAATTAATCGATTTCTGTTGAAAAACGACTTAAAAACTAAAGGATTTTCTTCTTATATAAGTGTTTATAAATTTAATGGCTTTTCCTCTTCTATTGAAAATCATTACAGATTTGCGTATTGAATGTGATTGTGTTCAGTGTGGGTCTGGTGGGCACTATAGCCGAGTCATTCCGGGCGCTCAACATCTATTCATGTCTAGTAATTATCTTTCCGTTTGGTTTATTACTCATACAAATGACAGTCCGTATCAGCAAAAAGCCGTTCGACACAATCGATAAGTTATTGGCCGGTGCTCTGATCATTCTTCTAATGCAGATAGTGGTGGCCTATCTGTTGGCCCGTGAGATCAGGCGTCTCACTATACTTAACCGGGGCATCAATTACAAGATGTGTCATTTGGAAGATGGAAGCGATGTTCAACTTTGCGAAACTGTTCAACAGCAGTGCGAAATTGAGGACAGACACACAGCGGATGGCCTACACATTGAACGTTAAGGGAGAGAGCGCCCTGTTAAGTGTCAAAAGAGCAAAAGAGATATTATGTGTGATATCGAGTGAAATGTGATGTTCGGCCAAAATTGTGACAATCCATATAAATAATGATTTGTGTGCACAGAATGCCAGCAAAATAGCACACAATAAATGAAAAATTTTGCACGCCTTTCCCCTCTAATATCGGTCTCAATATGTTCGCCCCTTTTTACCAGGAAAAAGCTTTTTAAACAGGGGATGGCCATGGTGACTCCACCCAAAACGTAGGTGGTAATCAGTCGTCGACTGTAATAGTTCAAAATTTAAATGAAAATTAACTTTAAAGAACTCTAGTTTTCAAATGAAAAGCAAAAATAACCTTGCTACAGTATTGTCGAAATATATTCTTGGCCATCCCTTGGTCTAAGAAAACATTCTTTTTGGTCAAATTCTTGTGTAAAATACTGTATAAAATATGTTATATTTTATTAAATCTATATATTTATCGATTTTCCTCTTCTTTTTCTTTCTTTAAAAACGGCTCTATTCTTGTGCTGACACTTGACTTCAGTTTCGATTAAATTCTTCTTCTCTTTCATACGATTTTTCATTTAATAACTTCTTTTGTAATTTATATAACATTTTCTGATGTTTTATATTCAGACTTTTGGTTCATTTACTTTTTGATTCGATTCCTGTGAATAGGTTTGGATTTTTTTATCTGAAATTTTATTCTCTCCTCTCTCTGGGAATCCATTGACTCTACTTTCGCACAATATTCGCATGAGTTGAGCAAAACTGATGTCATTATTGTTATTATAAAAATGTGTTTTCAGACTAAACACTCCAAACTCTTACATAAATTGACTTTTTATTTAATTTATTTTTATTTTATCCAGCCAAGTTTATACATGATTCTTAGTTACTGTGGAATTAGGTTATAATGAAAGCGGGTTTGCCCAGGTGGATAAGATTCCGAATTTTTCTTGTGCTGAAAAGGACCATTCTCATTTTATAGATAATGTATTTTAAAGGTTAGATTTTATTCTTAAGATCGCAGAATATTTGGCGAAAATGTCTCCTTTTTAGCCACTGATGAGCTTGGACGGCCCTAAGTGAAAGACACATCGACCACGCCTGATTCCTTGGCTATTTCTTTCTTTCCATGACATCAATTTCTGAAATGTTGCTGAACCAGCGTTTGAAACATTTGTTTTTCTCCAACATATTTTCTTTTTTTTCTGGTTTGAAAGTCAATAAAATAGAAATTTATTTGAGGTTTTTCTATGGAAAACGAGACCCCAATAACACAAACCGTAAATAATATATATTTTCAAATAAATCTTGGAGTCTATGCAAACATTTTTTGTGTGAAAAAACGATTAATAATAACAGCATTTTTTTTGTTGTTATAATGAATTGCAGAGTGATTTTGGAAAACATTTCTATTTGAATGTAATATTATGTGAAATATTGAGAATAATTATTCATTGAAAGTTGAATTTTACAAATTAATTCTGTAATCTATTTGTTGATAAATATTGTGATTAATAAAGGATTTTATGGAAAATCAATTGAAATAAAGTCGTCTCTTAGGATAATAATTTTTTGAAAATGTTCAAACTAACCTGATAAGGTTAGGTAGCTATCTGGCAAAAAAAAACATAATTCTTTATTTAATCATAGATAGATGTCCAAGGGAGGTAGCATAAATATTCTCTTAATTAAGTTTTGTCCAGCCCCCCCCTAATTTTATCTTCCAACAAAAGAAGCAAGACAGATTTTTTAAAACATTTCCTAAACCTTTCTTAAAATTGAAAAAATTTGGCCAAAATGCCTTCCCCTATACCCCTTGATTTGAACAAAAAATACCCTTCCTCTGAGGCCAGGTACCTTGGGCATCCCTGATCATTGATTTCTTTGAATGAGACTAGAAATCAGATAATATCCTTATCCATCACTACACTTGTATTTCATAGAAGTGGCTCATTTCTCGCATATTCTGAGTGCAAAGAATATTTTTTTTTGTTTTTGTTTTTTGGTCCTTTTAACTAAAGTAGAATAGAGTAGAAAATATTTTTATCCTGTTCACTATTCCACAGTGACTTTAAATGATTTATTGCTAATAGAATCCAAATATTTACAAACAATATAATTAAGTAAATGTTTGTTTATTGATAATAGAGTTGATTGGGAGCAATGGTGAGCAAGCTTAGCTGATCTAGTTGTTTAGGGAGTAGTTTTTTAATTTCAAAATTTTTCTATACTACCGGTCTACTTAATAGAGACGTGTGCAAGGAAAATTTCGAATAAAAATTTAATGCCTCGGTCTATTTAAATTATTTTTGAT
>JAQIWP010000490.1:0-24831 GCA_034695525.1 Euzetes globulus
CTAGTTGCTAGGTCCTTATAGATCATCTATAAGGACCACCTTCTCAGGAAAATGACTTATAAGGACCGGTCCTTATAGGTCACCAAAAAGGGTAATTGCTTGATTTTTAGTCAGTGTCGGTGCTGAGTCAGACTACATAAATAGCCTTGGGCATTTTTGAACAAGCTAAACTTCATTCTTCATTTCAATTAATATTCGATTGGATAACATTTAGTACTAAAAGGAAACGATTTAAAGTAATGATGAATAGGACTGAAATGCATTAAACCGATTCACAAAAACCAATTATTGATGCGATTAACCATTTATTTAAAATTCATTACCCATTACTTTAACACATCTCTGGTTATACTCAAGAATTCATAATTAATTTGAATATTTTCGAAGTTTTGTTACTTAAACTGAATGTCATTTGTGGTTAAAATTAAAAATAAAATATGAAAACATAATTTGAAACATCTTTGAATAGAAAACGAATAAATATTTGAATGAAGAGGTGAGACATCACATAATCTTCTTTTTAGTGGCGGTATATCTTTCCATATAAGACTCGTAAGCAGTCAAGTGATGTAAGTCTTTCAGTTCAAACAGATTTCCGTCGACCGCCAGAACTGATATCTGCGACTCTTTCAAAATCTTCGGAGTGATGGCTGAAAGTTGGAGACAGTTTTCGTCTAATCTCAAGACTTTTAGTTTAGGACATTCGGCCACAGATTCAGACAAAATTGATATTTGATTTTGATTTAGATTTAGTTCAGAAACATTCAAATTCTTTACTTCTTCGGGAACTTCAGTGATCTTATTGTGAGACAAATCTATGAAATCCAAGTGTTTAAGGTTAGAGAAGACAGTCGGGAATGCCGTCAAATCATTGTTCGAGAGCTGAATGGTTCGCAAGTTTGACAATTTGGACATCGAGTGCGGCAATGATTTGATTCCGTTATTATTAAGTGTCAAGACTTCCAATTTGGTTAAATTTGATATCTCTTCGGCAATAACTACCAATCGATTGTTGTTAAGCGATAGGCTTTTCAAGAGCTGGAACTGTCCGATCAGAGACGGTATTGTCCGCAACTTATTATACGATAAGTCAAGAGTTCGTAAGTTTTTATTTAATTTAATCAAATCGTTGGGGAATTCGGTTAAATTGCTTTTAGTTAACTGGAAAACACCCGTCCGCTCGGCGTTCGACATATGCGACTTCAGACTGGATGTGTTACCCATTCCTCTCAATGTAAGGTACGATCAGATCAGATGACTTTAATGACAACTTTAATGATTTTACAATTAAAATATGATCACAAGAAGTCACTCAAACTGACTCTTCATCTAAATTAAACCTTAATCTCAATAATGATGTCGTCTTTTAACTCAAATTATATTGAATAAAATCCTTCCGGAATAAAAGATTTTACACCAAAACAAAGTGCGCGGTTTAATAAAATTATTTTATAATTTAAGTATAAAATGAACACAATTTTATTGAAGAGCGCACTTTGTTTTTGTATAAGACTTTTACTCTTATTTAAGCAATTGTTTGGGACGTTATTTATTTAAATCCTTTTGATGTCTACTTTTCTAAAAACAATATTTTTAGAAAATAAACAAATATTTTGATTATTTTGTTAATCAATTTTAGATACCATTCATCACCAGGTCTTTGGTGTCCAACAAAACAGTGATTAATTTGAATGGGTCAGGCAACAAGTCGTTGGGACTACTTCAAACGGCCGGAATGGGGTTTCCCGGAGAGTACGACGGGTCCGGCGGCACCCCGACCCCCAACCCCCGGCTTACATCTGCCTCCTGGTGTTCATATTCCCGATTGGAAGCAATATAGAGTTGAGGACAGGCCTCAACTCATGGAAGTGAAGAGGAAGTTGGCCGCGCGGGGACTCAAAGATCCCTGGCTTAGGTCTGAGCCACAAAATGGACATTAAATGAATAAAATGGATTTTAATTTGGATGACAGGAACGAAGTCTGGCGATACGACCAGAAATTGTTCGGAACCGCTAAATGGCGTTTTTGGGGACTTCTCGCTCCCGGAATGCTCTACGGGTTAGCTATGTTTGCAGTTGTCGTCATATGCGAAGAGACTGTACTCAAGAAGAAGGACGACCACAATTCGCACCATTGATTGACTGACAAATCAATCGAAAACTGAAATTGTTCTTAATTTGAGATTTACTTCAATAGATGTAAAGCCATAGAAATATTTAATTAAATTTCTGTTAAACTGAAAATATTGTGAAATAGTTATCAAATAAATAAATTAGACTTTTATTAGAAATTAAGAATTAACTGATCTGTAAAAGTAATACAATATTTGTGTCCAATTTTTCATTCGATTTAATTATAGCTAAATTTATTAAAAAAAGATTGTCCTGGTGGAGAGCGTACCCAGGATATCTCAATGGGATGGACACTTATATCTGAATTAGAGTTCAGTATGACTGTGTTGTTTTTTGAAAACTTGATAATAACTATTATTAATAATGAGCTAGCAAAATACTTTAATGCCAATTGTTTTTGATGAGGAACTGAGGACACGTGACTTTGTTTACATTATATTATTTTGTTGCTATTCTTTAAATGGTCCTAACATGGTCATAATCTCTTTCTTCGTCAATTGATTTTTAACCAAAACTAATGTTTTATCGTTTTTATTAATTAAATCGATAATTAAGGAGAAAATGTTGAAAATTGTTTTGAATCATTCACTAAGATTTCGACGGCTTTTAAATAATAGCATTTATTTTAAACGAAATTTCATTTTCTTTGATAATAAAGTGACTAAAATTTCTTTTAATTACCGCAAAGATGTCTTAAATGTCCGCCAATTTTGTGACAAAAATAAAAGGTTTAATGAAACAACTCTTAAAAAACAAAGTGAAAAGCCTTTGGAAATAAAAGGGAAAAAAATACCGAAAACGAGTGAATGGTTTTACATAATAGTGAAGAAACCGAATCAATTGATGGAATGGGTGGCAAACACTCCGCCAGAAAAGAAGAAGAATGTCATCTTCTCGGCCATCATCAAGTATTTAATTCTTCCGATGGGATATGTTTCGCTGATAGCCCTGGTCTATATATTAGTCCACTACCAGCACAACTCAATCACTGGCAGAGAGTGTATGTATTCAATACCGAAACAAATGGCCGCCGAAATTGAAAACGATATTCTCAAAGAGATATTTACCGAAAATTTAAAATCGGGTTCATTTCTGCCTTCAAGTCATCCGTCAGTCAAACGATTGGATATTTGCTTCGAAAAACTTATCAAAAGTAACAGTGATTTGGATGTGATCGGTGACGGCATTTGGACACCAGTTATCATAAATGATGATAAAATCTGTGACGTCCTTGTTTTGAAAGAGACCCGTCATGTCTTTGTCTACAAGAAAATGGTTGATTTATGTCAAACCGAAGATGAATTGGCTTATGTTTTGGCGCATCAATTGTCACACGCAATACTAGATCACGACAGGGAACCGATGACCTATACTTCCATCTTTTTTCTACCGTTCTTGGCTATTTTGCCTAAAGTTTGGCTTTTTGGCCAAGATCCAGTCTTGCGTTTCGACATATTTAACAAAATCGATACTTTCTTAGAGAACAGAATCAAAGAATTTGTGAGGAAAAGCCTTTCATTTAAGCCCTACACCGCACAGTTGGAAGAAGAGACCGACCGCATAGCCATGCAATTGATGACCAGATCCTGTTTTGACATAAGAAAATGCCGACAATTCTGCAAAAAGTACAGAAGTCTCAGCCAAACGGACTCACATTTAAAAGACAATCAAAACCAAAGAAATAATGACACCGACAATGAATTCTTTAGAAGACATCCGATAACTGAAGAGAAGTTATTGTATTTGTTTCAATATATTAAACCATTTGTCGAATTGAGAAAAATATGTGATTGTCAGCCATTAGTCTGAATAAACATTTCTTTGGTTTCATATAATAATTATCAACTTTTTATTGGAATTTGTAAATAAAATAATTTAATTCAAAATTATAACCAATAAATTCTTTCGAAATATATAGGAATAGCATTTTTCAGTCAATTATAAGAAATTGTGTGAAATTTGTCAGAACTGAGCTGTCATTTCAATGATCGCAAAAAACAGATAACATTCAGAAAATTGAAAAACAAAACAAAATGTGAAATAAAATTTAGACTAAACTGAAAATTAATGGTTTCTCACTATTTTAATACTGAATCAAAAGTGAAATTAAGAATTTATTTCACATTCAAACTAATGATTTGATTTTTGTTCGCATTCAATGATTTTAACGATAGTTTCCTTCAGGAGTTTATATTGAAGAACCACTTGAGACAAGTGTTCCTTTTCTTCTCTGTCCAGAATCTTGAGAAAGTTGTTGAGTTCGGGCACTTCGAAGGCATCCCAAGCAATATCTCCGGTGTCGTTCTCCTGAAGAACAACTTGTTTGTCATCAATGTCTTCATCGTAATCCAATTGAATAACTAAAGGCTTTTCCTGATCTGCGATCCGCTTAAGTACTGTCATATCAGTCACCGGGTCTTTAGATTGCAAATAGAGTGCAAATTTTTGTGGGTTATCCACGACTTTAAACTTCTTAAGCATAGCTTTAATCACATGAAGACTAGTGTTTTCACTGGTGATATGTATGTTCTTAACGGTGTCTCTGGGCATATAAAAACTGGTTAACGTCCTGCGCCTCATCGTCCCATTGCATTCCTCTTCGTTTATAATATCGTAGATAGAAGGGGGCCGACGACCAGATATCACATTAATAGGTCGGCTAAGATTGAGGTGAACGCGTAGAAAGCCTCTAAACACTGCCTTCTCCTCATCTATTAGAGTAATTCCAAGACCCGACCCTTTAATTCGACGCTTTTCGTTATACTTCTCGATTTTAGATTTCAACGACTGGCTGAAGAGTGGCGAAGAAGACCGGGACAGGGGTTGGAACAGATAAGGCATTTCGTCGACTCCTTGACAGTCAATGCGAACTAAGGACCGACACCTGTAGTGACAAATATATTTGCATTTCGAACATCTCAAGTATTTTCCAAATTCATTGCTCGACAGACTATTTGTCTTATTATTGTTAGCCATCGATGACCACAGAAATTGACCGCAACTGTCGCACCAATTGGCAGAAAGCATTTCAACCAACTTTTAGGGAAAATAACAATTACTTCAAATTTTAACAATCAAAGGCAAATCCAAGACCTGGAAGTCGTGTCCAACACCCCTTTCTTTGTGGTCGATCTCGACGATACCGAAATTGGCCAATTCGATGAATTCAGTCGACCTGCAGGTCGGAATAAGTGTTCCGTTGAGAAGTCTGGCCATTGGTCTGTCACTCGACTCGAATCCATACTTGATGTCAGGGCTGCTCTGATCTGTTGATTGTTTACTATTACGTCTTCGGAAGGGATTTGTCGACAAGAAGTTAGCAAAGATATTGACAGGACTGAAATCATTGATCCATTGCAAAGAACTCATTATTGTTTGACTCAATTGTCTCAGATCTGAGCTGACGGACGGCGAAGAAGGCAGAGATGGAAGAGTTGGGGCCGATGGCTCGGAAGAGTTGCCACCGGTATTGGAGGCACTATTGCTCTCAAATGGATTTGTACCGGTATTTGAAGACATTTGTGCCATAATATTGTATTATTGCTCATCAGTTGTGTCTTCAATCGAAATAAATGTAAATAAATGTGATTATTGTTGACATAAGTATTGCAAATATATTCACAGCTGGTCTGCAGTCAACACATTTCCATCAAATCTCGAATCTCTTCTAAACTTTATTCTCCTTTTCTCATGAAAAACAAATTCATATAAATTGCATAAAAATAAATGAATTGAAGAAATAATTGAAAACTTTACAAAATGTCTGTTAGTTTTGCAAAATTAATTCAAAAATAATAAAAAACAAATTGAGTAGTCATTAGAGACATTGTTTTTACCTTAACTACAGGTCTCGTACTCTAATCTAATGAACCCATTTTTCCTCACTTTTTCTCATTTATTATCCTTTTAATATCTAAAGTGATTTTTCAAAATATTTTCGTTTAATCGATGTGTTTGGCGACAAAAATAAAAATCATTAAAGGTATTTGGTTTTGTGCAGGTTTGTCGAACAAGTTTCAACATAGTAAACTTGAAATAATAAAGTCCTGTTTGTGATGAGGAGAGAGTCCCCGACGCGTTCAGCCATTATTTTGAATGGAGGTCTGACTCTATGTCTGCATTCGATTGAATCACATTTTCATTGAGTGTTTTTTTCACTGAATTTCTTCAAATCAAACATTTCTTTTAAATTGATTTCTGTTTCTTAGAGTAAAAAACTGTTTTTCAATTGTTTTTGCATTTAATGGTCAACTGATTTGAATAGAAAGTGAGTGTGAAATAAGGTATTTGTGTGGAAAGTGAGTGGCAGTAGTGGCAGGAGTGAGAATCTGGATAAATAATTGAATTAGTATTTGCTTGTATTTGGTTATATTTGGTTGTATTTGGTTGTGGTCCACAACTTGTGGATCAAAATGATTGTGATTGTGAGTAGTATTGCATTAGTGAGCCTTTAATGACTTTGAAGACTGAAAAGTGGGCCAATTTGTCGGTTGCTGTTAGAGTTCTCTCTGCTTTAAAGCCGATCAGTCCTATCACTGCTATTAGTGTTGTGTCAGCTCTCAAAACAACTCCGAAACTGTTGCCAACAATATATCACTCATTTTATTAACTAATTATAATTATTACTATTATTATTACTTAAGGATTGTAATCAAAGGACGCATTTTCAATGAACTTGTTTTTAACACTTCTTATGCAACAAAAAATCGCAAACAAACTATAATTGAATTGAATCAACATTTCTGTCAATCATTTAATAGATTAATTGTCTTCTCATTTCATCCATTATTGTTGGGGTAAGTCTTCGCCTTATTTATTGTTTTAATCAAAATAACAAAAAATGCTTGAATTGAAAGCCAAATATTTTTAGTGAATTAATTCAAAAGCGAGTGTTTTATCGATTGTAAAACACTTCCTGATTATTGTTATTTACATTATATTTAACGTTAAACTAAATTATAATAAATAATAAAACGAATAAACACTTGCTTTACAGCTCCGGTTCTTTTCTGATTCATAAACCAATTTACCAATCAAATAATTAGTTAATATCTATTCAATATAATTGTAGATTTCATTCAAGTAGTCCACCCTTTTATACCCTTAAATTAGTAATAATTATTGTTAATTATTTCAGTTTGTTTGACATTTGTCTTCAAACAAAACTTCATTTCATTTCTATTTTACTCTAAAAGAGTTCAATAATTTCGACTCAAAATTAGTTAATAGCCAATGATTTTTGACTCAATTCTGATATAAAAGTTAATTCTAAAAATAAATTACAATTTTGAGTTCAATAGATATCTTAATTAAGGTTAACAACACTTATTGTCATATATTTATTCGTTTATTTATAAAAACTTTTTTTCCCGAAATTCTGACTTTGTTTTGATTGAATTTTTTTTTATTGATTTCATTTTTTTAGAAAATTTGATTGAATTCTATATTGAAATTGATTTTATTTTGCGATAATATTTCTATGCATTCATTTTTGTACAAAGTGGACTAATTTTGTGCTCGAGAGAGAGAGAGAGAGAGACTAATGAAAAAGTGTTTTGGTATTAAAAGTGGTCAAACAGAATAAAAACTTTCAATGAGTATTTTATAAGCGATTATTGCAAATACCATCGAATAAGTCAATGATTTCGAACTCAAACTATTTAATGAAATTCCAGTTTTTCTTGAAATGAAGCAAAAAGTTTAGAGAAACCGAACATTTTTAACTTGAAACCAAAAACAACTTTCTTAGTTGATATTTGTTTGCATTCACAAATATTTTTTATTACCATTAATTAGTTAACAAATATTTTAATAGACATTGATTTTGATTTTATGTTTTCTCATTTTAAAAGACATTAATAAAATAAGTCAAAAGTCATTTCGTGAAACTGATTTTTTTCAAGGGAATTCAAAAGTGTCCTTGCTAAAAGTGATAATATATTCCAAATTCTATTCCAAAAACTTCCTTGTTTTAATTGCTATACTTGATTTTAGTAAAATAAAAGCTACCATGTCTATTCTTTAGAATTAATCTAATAATCAAAAATTCTAAATCGAAGTAATTTGAGGGTAATGAATGAACAGGAACATCCGAAACTAAATCATTTTCCATTTCAAATTATTAGCCTTGCTCTTAGAAATTCCAAAAATTGTTATAAAATTCGGAAAAGTTTAAGCTAGCTAAAATTTTTCCAAGATTTACTAGTTTTAAAACTGATTTTTTTACCCTGAGGGCAAGAAAGATGTTTTTTGATAATTTGTTGACCTAAATAATAATACCTAAATAGGCCTTGGTCCCCTTGTGTTAACTGTCAATTCTTTGTCCCTGTTATTTTTTCATAGATAAACTGTTTTGTTATATATTTGAGAACTCATCGATTTGTAGAATTGTCTTAAAAGTTAAGTAAATTTAATCATGTGTTAATTAAATTGAACGATGAACTTTAAATATAATTTCTTTTTTTAATTCAATTTTAAGCTTGTACAAGTTGAATCAGACAAAAAGAATGCTAATTTCTTTCATTTATTACCCGATATGTACCTTATTATTGGAAAATTATTCCAAATTTCTTGCTTTCGAAGATTCCTAATATGCTATTAGCAGAGATTGCCAAAGGGCAAGGTATTTTTTTAATGTATATTCTGGACATTTTAGGCAAGTCAAAACTCATAAAATATCTAAGACATTTTTTAAAAATTTAGGAGAACCGAAAAGTGTTTACTAAAAATTGCTCTTTTAATACCTAAGGGATCATCCTTTAGGGATTCTAGGAAAGAAAAAATGCCCCATCCACCATTTATACTTAAATAACTTAAATAGTATCAAAAATTACATTCAAGTTTTTAATGTTTTAATTTGAAAATTATTTTATAGTTTTCTGAAAATAAAACAAACATTTATTTTTAAGTTGATGTATGGTTGGGCCGAAGTTTGACCTAACACCAATTATACAAAGCATACACACAACTATTTAGATGCAGTTATTTTTAGTTGAATTATTTATTTTTTCTGTTCTATACATTCATAATTCTCAATTGAAGCCATATTCATTTCACCTTGCATCTATCTTGTATTAAATTGAGTAGACTTTGACTGTTTTCATGTTGCTAGATACATATGTGTAAGACTGGAATATGTCCTGAAGAAATTTGGTTAAATTCACATAAATTTAGTGGAAGTGCATAATGTTATGAGTTATGACTCGATTATATCACTTAAATAGGACTCAAAACTATGTTGAAACTCAAAAACGACAATGACTTCTGTGAATGAGGTCGTCTTGTGTTATATATATTTGGAATACTTTCGGACATCTTTCCGATATTTTTCAAATGTTTTCTCATTCAGAGATTCAGTTTAAGCTCTAATTTGTTGTATAAATTGAAAATCAAATTATTTTGTATATTTCAATGTCTTTCAAATTATTTGATTAAAATATTTTGAATGATTGACGAAATGTTTTATTCATTGGATTTTTAACTTATATATTAAGCGAATGATGAATTGCTATTAAATGATAACTTTTTAGCTTTTCCTTCATTTACTTAAAATTAGATTATTATTATTTGTTAAAACTTATTCAGGGATCAATAGAAATAACATATTTCTATACGAATCGAATACCAGTTTTCCTGAATCTTATAACCGAAAATTGGAATAACAAAGTTTATCAAAATGTGAGCAAAATCACCTCAAATATTAATGCTTTGTTTGCACCAAATTTTCAAGCAAGTTTCTACCGAACTCATCCGGACATTTACACAGATAATACATTTAATTATCGCTTCAACCTTTAAAATAGGAGAAGAATTGAGCCAAAAGTTGTTGCAATCTATAACTAACTTTATTTTTGAATTATAATATCGTGTTTATATAGTGTGTGTGTTTGTGTGACGAAAGTCACAAAATATTTGTTCAGGTCTTTTGATTTCAATTCATATTTTGACAACAAATCACTAAAGTTTTTGTTTGATTTTAGATCCTAATAATTAGAAAGTCATGTCATTCAGTGTTTCAAAGATTTGTTCAGTTTTATCGTTTTATTTGACATTTAATGAAATGTGGGGTTGTATCAGAATAGATGAAGGAATGCCAATAAAATGCTTTAACCCTTTTGGCCACTTATGTCTTATTCTAACATTTCAGTCAACTCGACTATTTATACTTTTTATTTTGTTGAATTGATCTAATATAATTTTATTTTACAAACAATTTCGTTTGATTTTGATTTCCCTTCTAATATATTG
The DNA here is from genome assembly GCA_034695525.1 of Euzetes globulus. Lineage (NCBI taxonomy): Eukaryota > Metazoa > Arthropoda > Arachnida > Sarcoptiformes > Euzetidae > Euzetes > Euzetes globulus. Next base: position 10,381 of record JAQIWP010000490.1, read on the forward strand.
TCAATCAGTGAATCACGTCTTCAAACAAAGTCCTTCAACTTTTTTTCAAGTTATAAACAAAATTGATATTAAATTAAAAACTTGAAGACATTTTGTTTCGAAGTCACTTTAGAGGGAATCTTGTCTTAATTTTTAGATAAAAAGAAGTCATTAATTGTCTCTGAAATATTTTGCTCGTTAGCCTTTTAAATGATATCGAAATACAGTCTACCCAGATAAGGAACATGGATATAAGGCAAATTAGCCTGCACCGAGCATGTCCACTATATTGAGGGCGAATTCTGTATAATTTTACCTTGGCTACTACCCCCTGAATTATTGTTTCGGTTAACCTCCTGACCTTGATCGATGATTTCTTTCTGGACTACTGAAATGGTCTTTGGAATCGGAGAGTTTGACAAAATCTCTTGGTTATGGTAAATTGGCCGGACGAGGTCCCAGAGGAAAGGCTATTAATATTTGATTGAATTAACATTAATTGGGGGCTAGAATTTGATCACAATTTTTATCCCAAAAGTGTTTTGTCGCTTAGAAACGCTATTTTTGTCAATAAGTTTGAATCGATTCATCGACTTTAAAAAAATATGTTTGGTTTATTTTAAATGATTTTATTGTTAATATTGTTATTAATACGAAAATCAATTTGTTTATAACTAAAGGTCATAGTTTACCTGGAAGACGTTGATCTAATGAGTGAAATTCTATTACAATTAGTAGTAATTCAATTTATTAATTCAAAAGATTTATATTAATAATTGACCCGGAAATTGATAATAATTACAAAAATAACATCTGACTTCCTATTTTTTGGTACAAGAAATATGAGGGAAGCTTGCTCATTTATGCTTCACTTCTCTAATATCGATCGAATCAATAAAAATAGAATTTATCAAAATGTTCTATCATTTCACTGTTTTGAATAATTTATTGTATGAGAAATTTATTGCCAATCAAATCTTGGTCTACATTCCAGAAGAGTTAGATAGTTAATGGTCCTAGCTCCATCACTTCTTACACTCTAATTGTATATTATTTGATTTATAATATTTTTAAAATGAAATTCATATATGTTGAATTGGTGAAAAATTAGCAAAGCATGGAAGTTTATACGATCAATTTTCATATTCGGATTAAAGCTAATAGACCTTTTAGTAATTAGTTAAATCCTAGGTATTGTTTTGAGGCTTAATCTTCAGTGAATTACACTGGGATGTGACGGCACATTTTCTAAATTAATTTTTATACAAATTTGGCGTTTGCTCTTATAGCTAAAGTCAGGCACATTATTTTTTCCATAAACAAATGGTCATTTAATTTAAAACAGTAAGCAACATAAGTTTAGAACCTTTTCCATTTCTTGTGTTTGTTTTGAAGTGCTAGATAGATTTTGAAGTGTATTTATAGAACCTTAATTGTAAATATCTAGATTATGTTATAAGCATTAAGAACTGTTATGTCAAACATTCATTTTTAACGGGAAAGTTAGCCGCAATGGGAATTCTAGTAACTTTACGCCTATTGGTTACTGGCTGTTTCAACAACTTGCTTGGACCTGACATTTTTGTCGTTGACTTTATCTAAAGTAATTGTTTTTTTAAGAGTGACCATCTTGCACATCTCTCAAATTGAGCTTAACTCTATTATCGAAGATCCGGGTTAAAACGCATGCCTTAAACCCATTAGACTTAATAGAATTAAAAGTAGCATGGTTATTTTTGACATTCAATCTACTTATATTTGAAAAGTTTGTCGGAATGAGAGTCTGAGTATTGAAGGATCGAATGTCAGTGTTTTGGAAGCTATTCATATAATTGAGTCGATTGAGGAAAATGTAATTTTCGTCTTTAATTGAGTGATCGTATAATTGATATGAAAAGTGTTTTGAGTGTCGGGTGCGGAGCATGTCTTTTGGCTCATTTACGTAGGCTCTACGTACTTGAGAGTAATGTAAGTGCTGTAGTGATGTATTGATGCAGGGCCTATGTAGGCGAAATCAATACAGAGTCGAGTGCCCCAACTCTGTGCGATGTCTACTCGACTGCGCCTTTGGTCGATATATTCACAAACGAGTGCACAGTTAGTGTTGTCGACAATAATGTTGTGTTTGGAAAACATATCGAATAGAAAATAGATAGTCAGTCAATGTGAGCAACCAGTGGCTCAGCCCTTCTCTTCGACAGCTGTTTCTCTTTAACCACTTCTTCTGACCGCCGATCACTTTGTGATCAATTGATAAATATCTTACTATTCATTGATTTGAGTTGTGGTCCGGAAAGAGTTGAGTTCTAGTCAGTAGTGTCAGTGTTTTGGCGAAGCAGATGGTAGTGTTGTGTCGGCACCGATGCGTCCAAACAGTGCCGTTCGCAATAATGAGACTGTGCCGCTGCATCGACATCGGTCCACACAATTCATACACAATCTGTCCAGTTGTCTATCGCTGGCGATGTCCAATCGATTATCTTCGCGGCGGACAACTGTTTGGTCTGAAAATGGAACCAATCGGTGCGCTTCGCGAATATCGACTTTAAGTCAATCACGAACTCCATTACAATCGTTATCTCCTATTCTGAGTTCTAGCGATACTTATATTTGTTGTTCTTATAGTCCCAGGTGTTTCATTATTCAAAAGGTATGTCAATTGTTTTCTCATCTCTAGTCATCTTCCAGTGTCTCACATTTCAAACCAAATGTTTTAACTTTACTTTTAACTTAATATAGCTTTACTTTAATTTCCTGATTCTGTATGAGTTTAATTGAAAGGGTTTTATTGAAACAGATTGAAATATCATCGCTTAGTTTAGTCACTGAATGCTTCGATCGTCTTGTCAAAGGTCAAGGGTTATGCCGCCCTCAGATCTGTGGATAGTTTTCTTTCGGCGCTTATATACCGTATTTCTCTCATCTATTCGCTTCAGTTAATAGAATTTCGATTCTTAAGGAGCAGGCGTTGAATGCACAGAATGAGAGATTCTATGTTCTCTATCCGCCCCCGTCTCTCAATCCTTGTTTGCGTCAAAACATTACTATATTTCTATTTTAATCCAAAATCATATTAATTGAAAGCTTTGTTTTAATTTCTCTTTTATTAATATTATTAAGATTTGGTTTAATTTAGACTTTGAGTCAAATATTTTGATTAAAATATTCAAAGTTTATTATTTATAATCAGATTTTTATTCACTTTTTCAAAATATTTGCCGTCTTTTCACAAATGAAAGAGTTTTAATTATCTAAACTAAAAAAATAAATATTTGTTCAGTTAATGTTCATATTTGAGTTTATATTCGCTTTTGAACATTTAATTTGCATTTCTATCCATTTAAAGTCTAATCTATTTATGTATAAATTCAACTTTTTTTTAATATTTCGTGTTTTTTTCTAAAAGTAAAGAAATGTTTTCATCGAATGATATTTTTAAATAAATGTAAACAGGAATCAGAATCTCTCTCTCGGCTCTAAAACTTAGTCTTCCATCGAAATCAATACAATTCACATATTTTTCAGCCATTTATTAAATGGAAGCAGTTTTTGTTTCAACATATGATCCGGTTATAATACTGTCGGTCTCTCGTTTTTTTTATCAAGAACTTTGTCCCTCATAAGAATGAAAGATTGAATTATATTCTGACTTGATCAAACTTCTACGCCACTTGATTATTATAATTGCTTTACTACATATATAAATAAACTGAACTTGTTATTCAATGATAATTTTAACATTTTTATTTTAACGAAAATGAAGTTTATAAAAGTCAACATAGTTAATATTATTTTTTTCTTGCATAACCTTGTCGATTGTCTGGTGGGAATAACCTACAATGGTGTTATTATTAAAATTGTGACGAGCAAAATGTTTTGAATGTCTTAATAGAATAGCATAATTGCGGTAAAGCACCTGGCTATTTGAATTATTCACTTAAAGTGTTTTGAAGACTAAATAATTATATGAAATGTCAATTGAATGCCCGTACGATTAAATTTTGGTAATCAATTGTGTTTGTGATATGCAGGTAAAGCCATCAACATTGCAGTCGACTTTATGCACAACAAGTACTAACAGCTGTGAATCAGCAACAAATTGTAAGACATATCTATCACATTAGTAGCCCATTAATCGATGCTTTTATTACTTAAAAACAACTGTTTGGTGGGACAGCCATTCAAACAACTCATCTGTTAAGAGCCAAAAGATGTACAAATCATGACCGGAACAAAATCGGCGGAAACGCTTTGGACACCGAAGAAATTTCCCAAAAAGGTGAGTCAAAGGTCACTAATGTTGGCTCACGAGTGGAATAATTAATGACAGATAATTGGGTCTAATTTTGTTACTTTTTATCCCTTCTATTCTGGAAAACACTTTTGTATGACATTTGGCTTAGACTTAGATTGCGTTCCCTTTCTGCACAAGAGTTGTGTCTTTCAGTGGGTCTGTGTTGCGTCGGCTCTGAAGACCTAATTTGATATGTTTTGAAACGAATGTATTCCCAACTTATCATTTTGTGCCTTACAGTTAGCGGTCGATAGAGTTGTGCACTAATTTCCAAACTATTTATTTTGTTTCGATTCAATTTTCTCATCTAATTTTCAATTAAAAATGGATTTTTCAAACAAATGTGATTATCGATCAACTGGTGAATAGATGTGCAAAAATACCCATTTGTTTGACTATCAGTCTATTCCATATGAGGTAACTCTAATGCTATCTTGCATTTAAAGCAGAGCTAAATTTAGTTCAAACTAAGGTTATCTAAGCCTAAACCCCACAACAAATATATTTCACATTTTTTACTTTAATTTTCGACGTCTAATATTCATTGCTATTAATTATTTAAGCTATCAAAACATATAGAACCACGCGGTCATTTGTTTGCCATATTGACTACACCTATTAACATTAATTAATCATTAAATTATTCATTCCTATTATTTTCAAGCTTGCTATAATTTCCTATTTTCCTTACTAATTTCTATGCCCGAGTTATTCAATAGAATACCAAAATTGATTTTTTTTTAAAGAGTGCAAACATGAGTGGAGACGTAGTTGCAAATTGCAAGTCCACACCACTTCTCTACTAATAACCACTAATATTTACAAACTCTAAGCTTAACATTTCGTATAAATACTTTATATCTTTTTGATCAACTTATATGTCAATTATTTTAGAATTAATTGCAAACTTGAAGTTTGTTCTTGATTGTTGAGAATTCTTGTTTATTAATCACCAGTCAAATATTTAGATTAGATCCGGACTTGCTGAATAGCTTTTTGATAGGCAACTTTTATAGCTTTATAACCAGGCAAATTTGAAGGTAGTCAAAGCCAACCTAAGACTCATCTATCCAATAAAGTGACCAAAATTGTTTTGCGTCGATTCATGATTAAATTTTTGTGTTAGTGCAAACGTAAAATTGCTTGCTAATACTTTATTAATACACTTATAGAATGAACTTGAAATTTCTATTTTAATAATTTTGATAGCTGAACTTTTATTAAACAATTGAAAAGGTAGAATGTGAGCTGAGTTCGTCATCAAACTTATTGGAAGTTTTCTTGCTAAACTATTCAATTTGATTCATTCAATTGAGATGATTATTGAAATTTGAGCCTTTAATGGCTAACTTATTACCCACGGAAAATGTGGATTTGAATGAGAAAACTAACCCTACTCAATGATTGGCACTGACAACAAACAAATTAAACCTAACAAGAGTGCAATCACTGACGTCATTATTATGAAAGGCGGACAACACTTTATTTTTTGATTTTTATTGAATTGAGAGTTGAATTGAAATAAATCTGTTGTCAATTAATGTTTTTATTATTACAATTATTGAAAGTAAGGTTTGCCTGAAATTATTATTCAAGTAATCAATAGATTTTTATTTTTGCAAATAATGTTTGAACCAAATGTTCGCCAATTGTTTTAAATATTTGTGACTAAAATGTGTTGTTTTGATTGAACAGTTGAAAAGATATACAAAAATGAATGCAAGATAACTGACAATAAGCTAACTGTGACCACATCTTTGAACGAATCGCAACAAAAGAACGTTTGCAACACTTCTTCAGCGACTGACAAATACCCGAAAATGATCTCTAATTCACAAATGAAACCCAATGAATGTGTTGTCAATCGTCTAAACGAAGAGTCACTCGAAAAGAATTTCAGACAAAACCGTAAGTTTGTTAATAATTTAAATAGACTTTTAATTATTTAATTTCAGAACTAAATAATCAAATGTCGAGCAAATCAGGTGAAGAGCTGAGACGAGCCCTCCAGCAGCAGTTGGAGTATTACTTCTCACGGGAGAACCTGTCGCGAGACACGTATCTGATATCACAGATGGATAGCGACCAATACGTCTCCATTGCAATCATCGCTAATTTCGATCAAATCAAGCGTCTGACTGATGACAAACAACTGGTTGTCGATGTTTTAAGACAATCGCCTTCAGTACAAGTGGACGACTCGGGAGAAAGGGTTAGACCAGTTCACAAGCGATGTGTACTAATTCTCAGGGAAATACCGGATTCTGCCGTCGCTAAGGATATTGAAAGTCTTTTTAGTGGTGAAAACTGTCCAAAGTTCGTGAGCTGTGAGTTCGCTCACAACCAGAGCTGGTACGTGACCTTCGAAACCGACGAAGACGCACAAAGAGCTTATCGATACATAAGAGAAGAGATTAAAGTATTTCCGACGACCGGTAAACCAATTATGGCCCGAATCAAAGCCAAACCTATAATTCACTCGGTTTCGACCAATTATAATAAGAACGGATTCCGCCCAACAGTCGGCCCTTCAGTCGGCCCTTCAGTCGGTGTTTCCAGCGTTCCGCAGAGTTCTGCAAACAATTGCATATCAAACACAAGTTCTGATTCATTCAGTTCACAACCACTGCTCTCTCAACAGACCTTCACTTATGCAAACGTGCCTACAGTTAACTTCAACTCCAGGGTATGTGTCTGTCCTTTGCGATTGTCACTAAACATATTGTCATTTGACAGATATACACTCCGTTCTACCCGCCATCAATGCTTCAGGCCTGGACTCCCACTACTTCTGCTTGTTATGACTTGAGTACTGTATTTGTTGCCAATGGTTTGGCCCCTCACGCCTATGGAACGACAGTCAGACCTAACTATCACTCTTCGAAAGGCAGTTCTGTTCGAAACACAAACAGCAAACCTTACATCAGTCGTAAACCCCATTTCAGTAGTAATAGTATTTCGAGTAGTGTTTCCCCAAACGTTAATATCAATAGTAATAATACGAGTAATGGCACTATCAGTCCCGCCAACGGTTCGCCTAATGTTTTGACCAGCAATTCAACCAACACTTCGGTGGCTTCGAGTGATTATATCGCAAATAACAGCCATTATATCAATGCTAAGCATTACTCGATTCCAAAGACATGTATTGCAATGACTACTCCTAAGGAAAATCCAGCAAATGTTAGTGTTGTCAATACTATCAGTGCTGCCGATGACCTCTCAAACAAAAACGAAGGCTCAGCTCAAAGTCCCAATGGTTTGTCTAAATGCCAATTAAGCCAAAGCGTTGACCATTCGAATGGCAACCGATCGAACTCACCGCTGATGAATGCATTTCAGAAGAATCGCGAAAATAGGGGTCGAATCAGGAAAAGAAAGGAAGACAATAACAATGAGAACGCAAATACCCAAAGTAGTGATATCTCAGGTCCTGTCAAACCTGGAATGACTAAAGTAGTGGCCATAAGTGCGGCACACACTGAACCTTTTGAGCTGAAAGCCAATTCTTTTCCTCCTCTGCCCAGTTCTGCAATTATTTGCTCAAATAATGATAAAGATATTGAGGAATGTGTGGCTAATCAGTGCTCATCGCTGGCAGATGTTGTCAAAGGAACCGTCAAACAAAAGAATGATAAAAACGATACAAAAAGTTGGTTCGATTCGACTAATTGTAGTCTCAATGGCAGCAAAGGCGAGTCCAATACATCGGTCTGCGGCACAGGTTCTATACATTATGTGACAAATCCATCGTTTTGTCAGAAACTAACGAAAGATGTGAAAGCGAATGGAAGGAAAAATGATGTCAACAGTAATAAACAAGACAACGGTTTAGCCAATAACCTGACCGATCAACTGATGGATAAGGAAACCAATTGGAACTCAAAAGTGAGCCAAACTAGTCATGAGTCCGATCACTGTCACAGTAATGCGATTCCTGCCATAACCCCAAAACTTTGTCCTTCGGAAACCTCTTCCTCGCCATCAGATCCGAAAGAGAAATCGAATGCGATGTCGACCCCTATTGTGCTCAACGGCATTAACGACTCGTTTTCCATAAACTCTGATTCATTCGATGAAAATAATTCACATTCCAGTGCGAGTGCGACCCAAACAGAGCCGAGTTCTCCCAACTCTGTCCCCAAACATCCATTCGAAACCAATTCAATTGAATGCAATGGAAATGACGATCAAAGCAATGATGACATCTGTTTTCTGGACGAGAGCTCTGACTCCGGCAATTGTGAACAGGGAGTCAAACGGCTGACATATGCGGAAATCGCTCTCCGCTCAGCCAAAGACAAACTCAACCAAAATAGTGAATCTAATAGTGTGTCCAAAGACAAAGAGTTGAGCAATTCACCCACTCCTTTGAAAGCATCGACTCAATTGTCAACACATTGTGGTCGTCCCAAACTCAGTGAGTCTTTCCAAATGATAACTGATTTTAATTCAATTAATTGTATTCGTATCCCAAATAGAGACCGTTATTGACCTGAAAGAGAGTCGTACAGAGAATGGGCCCAATCGAGGCCTCTTTCGAAGCAAAGAGAGTCGTCATTCACATGACGTTCCGGAGAGGACTATAACTTCTAAAGTCAAATAAGTGAATGGCAGAAGACTGGCAATAGTCTGAAATATTTTCATATAAGCCGATTGACTTTGAAAACACATTCGATGTGTTTTTAGTTAATCTCAAATTCTTATTCAATAACCATTTGATTTGAAATACTTTAGGGTTTGAGTGAACTCCGGCCTAATGTTCAATATTTTCTTTTTTCATCATTTACTTCATTCAAAACAATTTTCGGCAAATCATTGAATAGGTTTTCGTTTTCCCCAAATATTTTGGCTGATTATCGAAATCATCGTTAATTCAAAACTGACTTTTAATTATCCATTTATTCAAAAATTCTTCGGAATATTTAAAAAAAGATTTTCCGTCGTTCGAAGTATTTTTGCACATATTTTGAACAAACGGTGAATTTATTTCATTAGTTATACGAGTATTTAATTTTTTTCATTCTTTGGGTGCGTTTGGTTTTTATTAGTTTAAAACAAAAGTAAGTCTTTATTTGCTTTTTTCTCTTTCTTTAAATTTTCATTTTTAAAGCAAATCATTGATAATAGAGAAAAGAGTAATAGATTTAGTGAAGGATCGGTTAAATCAATGCATTTGTGGCCTTTGAGTGTTGCCTATGCCTAACCATATGACATATGCGGTCTAATTGGCTCTAATGATCGACTCACTTGTGAACAACTCTTTTGACTAACAAAACAATACAAATATTTTCCAAATCATTGAATAAAACTTATAATAATATATCGAATATCTATTGAAATAATTAAATGAAAACTTTGTTAATCATTAAATACTACGCCATGTCTTCAAATGTAATTTCGGTTTATTTTCTGACAATTATTTGAAATATGCCTTAAACTCGAACTGTATTTATGTCTTTAAATGTACTCAAACCGTGATTTGAGTTGAGAACAAGTGTTTGAATACAAATTCCTTTCCGTTGACTTTGATTTCATGTTAATCGTTGTATTGATTGAAAGGCCTGTGCTTTGAGTTGAATCGCAATCGAATCTAATTGAAAGATGAGTTTTAATTTTGTTTATACACTTCTCAGACAATGATTACAAATCAAAAATTTCTTTAAATAAAACATTTTTTCCTAATTATAGAATTCCTACGAAAGTCTAATCCTCTCATTACATAAGAATGGATGTGTAATATAGACTAAAAATATAAGAGTTTTCCCTAATTTATGAGTTGATTATAATTGAAATGATTATTCTTTAATATTCCAACGATTGATAGGTTATATTAATTGAGTTATTTTTATTAATAATGGGTTCAAAAACAATGATTGAATTGAACTGTTGTTATATCGAATCGAATACTGAATTGTTATTTGGAGTGAATTTGAAGAAATTATTGTTTAAAATGAAATTATTTTGATGTCTGTTTCGCTACTTATCACTACATTTACTATTTTAAGAGTGAATCAGATTGTGATCAAAAAATCGTATGAAAAACATTGAAAACATATTTAAAGTATAGACAAAAGTGTAAAATATGGTATAAATGGCAAAACAAAGTTATGTATTATTATTATTATTATTGATATAAAATATATTCAAGCGATTCAATATATTGTAAATTGTTTTTGAGTTTTACAACAATTGATTCGTTTATTGATATGCTTTTGACGATTAATAATGTATTGATTATAAGTTATAAAATGAAAAATTCAAAATATTTATGATATGATAAAAATTATAAAACAAAATACAAAAATCTTGTGATAAAAATAATTGATTAATTGTGTTGTATTTTAAATGCGCGAATCGTTTAAAATTTATTGTAATTTCAAATCTGATTCTATTGAAGAATAATTCTCTAATCGACAAAATCGTTTACAGAGAGTATATTATTCGAAGATTCAAAATAAATGAAACATTTGAAAACATTTTCTGCTCATTCATCCTTTCAATTCTTCTATATTTGCCTTGTTAAATTTAATAAATTTTAATGAAAATTTTTCTAACAACGAGTTGAGGGTTTTCATTCATATGAATAAAAGATTAAATAGGTTCTCGGTTTCTCATTCTGTATTCAACTACCAAATTTTAATTTAACTAAAATCCAAGGGTAGCCAAGGTCCGTGACCTCAGGGAGGGTAAAATGGCGGATTTTTTCTCAAACCTCAAAAGGTACAATGGGAGAATATTTTTCCAAAATGATGGCCGGAAGTACCGCCAGAAGCTGCCATTTTGTTCCTTATTCATGCCTAAATTCAGTTAAATTAAGCTTAATTTAGTTTAAATTGCCTTTAATTCAGTTTAAATCCAGTTTAACAAGTAAAATTACCGAAAATGGCGGACAAATGAAAATTCGGGGAAAATGGCCGCCCGCTTCGCGCGGCGGCAATTTTTGAGGGGGTCCGTTTTTTGCCCTTTTACTTTACAATTTTTCTCAAACCTCAGGGGGTATACATACTATCCCCCCTATGGCTACCCCTGCTAAAATCAGTTTAATGTTTCAAATCATTTATAGTAAAATAAGCAATACTTCCCAAATTCTCAAATACCCCATTGGTCATAGGTAGCCAAGGTCAAAGGTGAAATTGTATACTTTAAAACTTAGTCATTGCCTTTAAAAAATAATGGTACACTTAAACCTCTAATATATGTCTGGTCCAGAATGATACCCAGTGAACCTCCAATTAGTGAAAACTTCTAATGTGTGAACAAAATTTTGAGTCCCAAAGCTGTTCACATATGGGAGGTTTAAGTGTAATAATTTATTGCATTATACAATAAACTACAAACTGTATTTATTATTAATAAGTTAAACTTAAATATAGTTTGTAATTTATTGTATCTTCTTTATTGAACTAGTTATTATTCGGGAAGTAAGTTTTGCTTATACATTGTATTTGACTAGTTGACAGTGAAAGTTATATTTGCGCATGGTATAAATTTAATTTGAGCTTTTGGTGAATATAGTGGAAACTTAGCTCTAAAATCTACCCCCCCCCCCTAGAATTGAACAAGTTCTTCATTCCTCGCTCCAAGGTTGATCAGTATATCAATTTAAAAATTCAAGTCTTTGATTCTCTAATCCCATAAAATATTGAACTAAATTTTTCCAATAAAATTAACAATCATATAAAAAAAGGCACAATTATTGCAGTCGAGCACATCTCAATATAAGAATTTTGAGATTATTCAATAAATACAAAATTTTTATTTACAAAATTTACATTCGATTCAATGACATCAATAAGGGGTGAATCTAAAGGTTGGGTCAATGATAAGGAGACAATCTATTCGACCGATTTTAAGTAAAGCTTTTAGAAGTGAATTAATGGTCGCGTCTTCGTATTTACTCCAATCAGTCAGAAAATATTGGACACAATTGATGTGCTGTCGTCCCAATGACTCGAATGTGCAAATACTGGCACTCGTATAACCTAACAATAGTTTTCTCAATTGTAATCATTGACTAAAATTTCCATTGAAATGAATAAATTACCCAATTGTTTGGCCAAACACTTCCAACTTTGTGATTCAGTGTTGAGTTTTATCTCGAAAGCTCTTCTGACAGAAGTATTCAATTCGTTGTATCGTTTGACTGATGGAAAAATAATCGAAATCATTGAAAAGTAAATCAATTGAAATCATATTTAAATTTCTCACCTATTAAACAGTTTCGTTGCTTTTCATCAGAAACCTCACAATTGTTAAGCAATTTATTATTTTTGGAGATCTGATTGCAATTATATTGTCTTTGAGTATATATGGAGTGATTGTAGAGGTTATGGTAAGGGATCGGGTGCTTCAACTTTTGCTGACATTTCTTATTAATTCTCGATTTGACAATTCGTTTGATTCTCATTTGAATGATTACATAAATAATTAAAACCAAAATTATGACAACAAGTAAACCGAAATAAATGGGTAAACGATTCGCGTCTTCTGCTTCTTCTTTTCGCATATCTATCATTGAATCCAAATAAACGATAAATATTACCAAAAAATTAATTTTCACTAAAATAATAATACTTTAAATATATTAATAAAAAAAACTTTATAATATAGAAATCGTAAGCAAAACAAACAAAAATAACTTATTTAACAGATTTATCTGTTTTCCCAAGGATTTTCATTAAGATAATTTTTTAAAATCTTGTTTTTACAACATTCAAAGAAGTAGTAATCCCTAGATTACTCTGTGAGTGATATCCCAAAATTCAAAACCTACATTAACAGTAATTGCTCCAAAAATGCTCCAAATATTTAAATTCATTTCAAATTGAATTTAGACATCCATTTAGACAGGAAAGACGGAACAGCTCTTTTAGCCTAATCCCAGTTAACAGAATCGCCCGGATATTTTTAGGCAGGGGTTCAAAAATGAATTGATTTTTAAAAGTTTCCTGGGGTCTAGGCGATATTTCGAAAATACCGAAATATTCCAACCTCCTTTAATCATCTCTGATTTTGACCAAAATTTTTCCCAAGAGTCTAAACTCTAAAGTAGAGATGAATAAAAAAAAATCTTTGTTGGTTTAGCTAGTATATTTTTAAAAATCTCTAGCCGGTATTTTTATTCTAAGGCGGAAATTGTTATTTCCTTCTAAAATAAGCTATTCTACACTGGTCACCAAGGGGCGAACGTACTTGGCCTCCTTAGACCGAAAATTTTGAGATTTTGCACCCCCTAGCGGCAAATCGGCGAGAGAAGCGAGCCTGCAAATATTTGGGAAATTTTAGGAATTTTTGGTAAAATGGAAAATTGGGAAAAATGGAAATTTTAGGTAATGACGAATAAAATTCAGACATTTTTGCAAATGGTGGACCGAAAACCGCCATTTTGTTTTGTATTTGAAGGAATTAAGCATTCAAGCTTGGAAAATAGCATAAATATAGCTCAATTAAGCTAATTTACGCTTAAAATTGCCGGAAATAGGCTTATTTTAGATCAAAATGGCCGTTTCGGATCGATTTTGGCTTCCGGAATTTGCCCCCTAAACAGATTTGACCCCCTAGTCGAAGGTTCATTTGGCTCCATCCTACGGCCTCCTAGGGTTATCGAGCGTGGTGACCTCTGCTATTGTATCTTGCTTATTACTGGCTATTCAGTAGGCATGTGCAAGAGGGGATTTTCCGAATTATCCCCCTAGACCGAGATTTGGTGATTTATCCCCTAGGTTTTGAAAAAAATTGTTTTGAAATATACCTCCCATATCCCCTCCCTAGATTTTGGTCTGAGGTATCCCTCCCTTTATCCCTCCCCAAGGGTCACGGACTTTGCACATGTCTGCTATTCAGGCTATAACTGAATCAAGAATTAATAAATATTAGACTCTTAAGCAATTTTCAGCTCTAAATTGATCAGAATAAGGAAAAATTACTGATTATAATATATTTATATACCCCTCCCCCCTGAGTTTTGAAAAAAAATTTAGGGAAAAAGCAGAGAAACTTAGTTTAATTTAACTTGATAACCATTTTGAATAGCATCCATGTTATGTTTTATCCCTAGGATAAAAAGGGTTCACTTTACTTTCTTATTTTGAAAATATTATTTAGTCCAAGTTGAGCTCAGAAAGCAAGCACTAAAACAGTTGTATGTTAACAGTGCCTACTTTCAGTCTCAACTC
>JAQIWP010000491.1:0-24824 GCA_034695525.1 Euzetes globulus
CAATAATTTTTTCTATTTTGGTATCATTAGTAAAATAGGTGTAACTTAAAAATCTGAGGTGCTGGATTAAAATAGTTTTTATAAATATTTAGGCCAATAGTATGTTATTCTAAAAATGTAATCTAAAAATGTATTAAAAACTATATTATGGGAGAAAAAAATGGTGCAAATTTCATAAATCCAAAAACGCTCATGAATTATTACTAGGACTGATACCTCGGTTGGCCTTTGTTCTTTCTCCAGAAAAACTTTCATTACATTCAAGTTTAAATTGATTTGATTACAACTTGTATATTATATATTTTTATTAACTTGAGCAAGGCTTATGCTTGTACTAAGTTTTCTAAATTATCATTCATTCGATATTTAATTTATAATTTAATAAAATGTGACATTTCTGAAAAGATTTAAAAATAATTGAGTATTGTACATTTAACAAATACTACAACAAGAAGACAACAAGACTTTTAGACTTTTCAAAGTATCAATACGGATGGCCAAAGGGGGTTTTATTGAAATACCCTTCCCCACCGGCGAGCGAAACGAGCAATATTTACTCATTTCAGCCAAATATCAGACAATTTTACATAAGGTCGCCAAAAAAATAAGCAATTTTGTTTTTTATTTTAAGGAATTTAGCTTTTAAACTTGCAAAATAGCCTAAATATGACCTGTTCAATAAATAAGCTTATTTAAGAAGAAAATGGCACTAATGGTCGTTTTCGATCGATTTGGTTTCCGGAAAATACCCTACTCTAGACCCTCCCTCTAGGTCTTCCTTTGGCCATCCCTGGGTTTAAGTTTATTTAGCAATAAATTAGTCAAGATGTTTTGAGCCTTAATTGAAGAAATCATAATTTATGTGAATGAGTAATCTAATTCATTAAAGAATCTTGAAAAATTCAATAAACTAAAAATTCAATCCATATTCGGTACTTCTCCCAAGTCTGGTCTAAATTGATTAAAGAACTTGGTAGTTTGTCTAAAATCTATAACCAAAACAAATGAACTGTTTGTGCCTCAAATTTATAATATGAAGCCTCTTTAAAATAGGCTGAATTGTTCCGATGGCGCACGACATGAGGACCGAGTCGTGTGCAGTCGTCGATTGAAAAAGAAGAGATGTGCTGATGTTTGGAGTCGGCGATACTGTCATTAAAAGGCATTGATATTTCTTTCTTCGACACCTGTTTCTCTTACATCAGTCCAGAACTTATTCATTCAGTGTTTGACTTTGGAGTAAAACTTTTGCCATAAGTCCTCTATTACTGTCATTTCTACAATTTGTTTTTGTTGGGCCAGTATTTCAGAGCTTAACACTGCTTCTTCTACCATCACTGGCACCTCACAACTACACCACTGATGAAAGACATACAGACTTTTCAGTTGGTTGTGCCGTTAAATCAATGTTTAGTTTCAAAGCACTATAACTACTGATTTTCTCTAACAATCTGTTATTCAGTATATAATGTATTTCATCCCAACTGTTAGACAAATCTTGATTACAAACTCAACGATTCATTATTTTCTTTTCAAGTTATAGCCTTTCCTTCATTTGATTAAACCTTTCGCACAAATGCAACCCTGGAATGGAATTTGATTCAAAGCCAATACTTGATAAACAATTCAAATCCAAATTAATGAATTTCTTGTATCATGTTAATATTGAATAATCTATTAATAAAACAAAATTTTGTCCAAAATTATAAAATCAAACAATCCTAGTATTCGTTGCACCATTAAAACAGTATTTTCACTAATGTTTCTCACTTCACAATAAACATAATCCATATTCAAAGTATATATGCATTCAACTAAAGACATTGGTTAAAGTTAATTTGTGTTCAAAATACTAGTACAGTTAAAGCCATTTAATTTCACATCCGTATATTTTACTTTTCACACTTATTTATGAAAACATTAAGGTTAAATATATGAAATTGGAAAAGTGTATATCAGAAAAGTAAATTTGCGTTTAGCTGAAATATTTTCGAAAAAAGACAAGATTAAACATTATATAAATAAATACTACATTTGGATATAAGAATGTTTTCAATTAGAAAATCTTATCAAATTTGTTAAATAAAACTAGCTTGAGCGTTAGCTTTAAATGTAAATTTAGAAAATTTATTTGAGGAAGACTTAGTGTACTTTTTTTTGTTTTTGGACTAGATATTTTCTTTATTTCACATTTTAAAATTTCACACACTTCAAAGTTTTAATCTTAAATGTGTGCAATTAAATAGCTTTTACTGTAGTCCTATTGTTGCTTAAAAGTCAACAATGTAATTGGTTAAGGAGTGTTCAGTTTTTCTTGATGATAATTTAAAACCTGGTTACGAGATTTCTGGTTAAAAGCAATATAGATGAAAACTAATTTTTAAGAATTAGGAGACGCTTCAAAATTTTTATTTAAATAGTTGCTATTAGCTCAATAATTAATAATAATGTTCAATTTTTCTTCTTTATTAATTATATGGATAAACAATTGTAACTGAAAGAGTTAGCAAGTTTAATTTAAGACTTTTAAAGTTATTTAATTTTGAAACATTCAGATTTTATAACTTTTATGGTGTCTGGTTGAGCTTGCTCTCCTCTATGATTTAAGTAATCAAAAGTAGAAGGAGTGTTGAGTCAAACGGTTCCAATAGATCTATAGAGCACTACTTGTAAGAGCGCTGATGTAACCGAAGCCAAACTATTTATAACCTCTTCGCCCAAATGGAGATTCTTTGCAAATGTCTTCAACGTCTAAATGTATGCAATGGGGAACACATCTACAGTATGCACGTAAACCCACATGTTTTTGACTTAAGACTACTGGTGCACAACCGTCCCCTATCCAGCCCTCGCCTGTCTCTTTCATCCTCATCACTTGCACTCTCATTGCGCTGTTATTCGAAGATTATTTAGACTATTTGTAAGCCGTCTCTACTTCTGATCGTCTCATTGAAGGCATTGCATCTCCACAATAGCGTTGATAGTAATGCAAAATGCCCCGGGCCTTCTTAATAACTAACAAGCGATATGATTCTAATTCTTTGGACCATCAAATCAGTCATCATTCCAGAGGTGAGACTCCTTCTTATTATTCACTCATTAAATCTCTTTTGTTCTATTTTTTCATTCAATTGACTTAAGAACTGGATATATATCTATAAATTCTTTCAATATATACAATATATGTATAAATAAATTGATTATTTATTTCTTGGTTGTCGATGTTTCCATTCATAGATCAGATTTTTTGAATGAAATTTTCTTTTCCTAAGCCATTGAAGTTTATGTTACGTTAAAATAAATGAATGCTTTCACTTAAATTTCAGTTTGAGACGAGAAAATCAAATTTACAATATTTTGATTTTTAATCTATGAAATCAAATTTAATGAATGTGTATTTTCAGTGAAATTCAGATGACATTTGGCTATTGACCAAATCTTTAACAAATGCATAGCAAAGATTTAAATGTTACCTAAGCCAAGAATTGATCATTTACATAATTTCAAATAATTAAACTCTATTTTAATCATTGAAAATGAAATTTTTGTTGATTTTTTTATTTATACTTTTATATAGTCTTTAAATATATGACAATTAGAAATATATTCTAGAAATATAGAAAAATAAGTTATCTGAAAGTCAGTCGAATGTTTTGCTGAATCATTTTTATGGAGTTTTCTAAGAATTTAAAGATAATGAAATTCTGCAAGTGATGCGACCCATTAGGTTGTGCAAGTGCAGCCACCTTTGCACCGGTGTTACTCCTTTCATCTCACATAAAACGCGAATTTTAAAATATTCTATTGAAATACAATGAGTTTAAAAAGAATTATAAACTAATCAAATGGTAATTTTTGGTGAATTAGAGAACAGTCCGGAGCATAGCGTATATACGGCTGAAGACTCGAAAAGCTTCGCGCATGAAATCGCTTCAAATGCAGATTCTGTAACATTGAAACCTTGCAGTCCGGGATCACCCGCTCGTCTCTACAACCGAATATCAGTGTTAGCCCACACAGACTCCATACCAAAACACGACACGTCCATAACAAATGGTATTCACCAATTATAAAAATGAAGACCATTTTAATTTTTTGTATTTTTTTGTTTTGTTCAGTAATTGAATTTAAAGACAATCATTCGGAGGATTTGAAAGAATTAAATTCATTCAAAAATTCAAATTCTGACTACTCATCGAATGAAGACAGTGTTGAAGATCAAGCACAAGACCTGTCACTTCATCACCTGAGAAATAGAAATGATAGCGAACCAAAGTCAGAAAATGGAAAGGCTTTTAACTTTGTTTGCCGAGTGGCGGAAGCCTTCCAAGTCAGTACAAATTCATATAAAACTATTGTTTTGACAAAAAAATCAGTGCCTAAATGACTAATGAATATTTGAAACTGAAGGCAAATCCAACAAACCCAATATCAACCGATATTCATATCTGTCCCGATTGTGGCAAAAGGTACAGCACTTCTAGTAATCTGGCCCGACATCGACAGACGCATCGCAGTGTCACCGATAAAAAGGCCCGAAAGTGTCCTCATTGTGACAAAGTGTATGTGTCAATGCCCGCCTACTCTATGCACGTCCGCACTCACAGTCAAGTATGACATAAACTCATTTCAATTAGCTATAGTTTTATAAGTCAATTGGTTTGTGTGTTAGGCCTGTCGGTGTCAGTTCTGTGGCAAGTGCTTCAGCAGACCCTGGCTGTTGCAAGGTCATATACGTACACATACAGGTCAGTTAATCGAATCATTGAGATCATAAATTTAAAATAAATAACTGAAGAATTTGTTGACTTAAATGAATGTTAATTTTGATGTTTTAGGAGAGAAGCCCTTCAAGTGTACGATCTGTGCGAAGGCTTTCGCTGACAAGAGGTAAACAAAGTCTATGTTTATTATCATTTCATTAGAGTTAAGGATTTGAAAAAGCTTAATTGCGGTCATAACTAATTATTGGCGAATATGTGCTTGCATTCACAGCAATCTGAGAGCACACGTGCAAACGCACTCAACCACTAAGCCATACGTGTGTCAGCGCTGCGGCAAAGCGTTCGCATTGAAGAGCTATCTCTATAAACACGAAGAGTCTTCATGTATGCGATTGCATCGACACAATGGACTCTCTCAGCAGAGATCTGTTCTCTCACTGTTCGACGACTCTTCCCTCTCCTCTGCCGTCTGAAACTGGCGATCGACTCAAACTTTGCCTTCCATTCGACTCTTCCATATTATAGCGTTTTTGAGAAAAAACATTTAGTTTTATAGAATTTTCACATTTTTATCCAAAGACATTTTGCAGTGTTTCCAGTGATTATCGAATCACTTATTTTGTAATTTATTATAAAAAATACACATAATTTTTATACAAATGTTTAAATTATTGATATGTTTGCAATCGTATGCAACACATATATAATGGTTTGAGTGTGAAATGCTAGTTCAATTGTCTCTTTATATACCGGTCTCATTATTACACTCATTGTATTCTAAACTTGATGTCAAATTTTATACGATTATCTAATTTTGTAGTTTTGCATTGATTTCTAGTCCATTATTTAATATTTATTTATTTATTTTATTAGTTTTCTATTAATAATAATATGATTTCATTGAATAGACATTTGATGTCTCAATAGTTTTCATGATTTAGTCCATTAAATGTTGTGTTCGTCAGCACTATATCTGCTTTATATGAATAGTAATTTCACCGAACTATTTGTTTTTCAAATCAATTTTGTGAACATATTTTAATAAAATAAAAATTTTCTACAAACGAAAAATTTTATTGCTTTTGAATGCAATTTAAAGGTATTAAAAGTTGGCAAAAAGATAAGACATGTGTCATATCGTATGAATCGAGTGTTGAACCCCAAGTGGGACATCAAAAAAAGTTTATAAGTTTTGCTTTAGTTTGCATTTTGAGTCTCCAAATGTCAGTCTATGTGCACAAGTGAGCAAAATCTGAGCACCGGATGCTTCATGTCTTCATGTGCTCATTAATGAGCGCAAAAGACTCGGATCTCCATTTGCTGTGATGTATAAATATAACCACTATTTCCTCCGACACGCGTTCGCAGCGATACTGATATGTCTTTAAGGGAAATATGGAGTGATGTCCACCTGTTTCTACTGCCATACACTTCGACGATATACTGTTTCTATAGATACGGTTAGTGAGAATGACCTGCGAGTAGTGGCGGATCAACGATAGGCACCGGATGTGAGGGAGACGTTAGAGACGATGGAATCTAAGCGATGGACAAAAGTGAAAGGAGAAGAGCTGTTTGTTAATCATTTCTTCCTTCACTTCCTATTTCTTACGCCACCAAATACTCGAAGCGTTTCGAATCTCATTCCAGACCTGAATGGGTTTAAGTAGACTTCCAGTCGATTGTATGTACACTCAAAGGCTATAAACGGCTTTAAAGGGCTCTCTTCACACATGTGTGCGTTTCTTGTGGTTATGGACGCGCGACGAGACACACGCGACCGGCACACGAATGGCTCAACTATTGGTTTCTCTCCTTTCCCTTTCACTCATGAAAAGTGAATCTCTCTTTTGGTTGTCAAGAGTTGGCATTTTAGACGTCAAAAATGTTCATTAAATGAATCAAAGAATTTACACGAATTGCTCACAAATTATTGCCAACTCTTGTGCACAGACTTAACAGTCTTAGCCTTGAACTAGACTTCATTTGCTTTGCTTTACTTTCAATCCATTAAATCAAACTAATGTTCACTGTTTATCATTCAATTCGCTTTTTATTGCTTCGCGCAACAAATGCACAGAATATAAGACATTTGTACTTAAAAACAACATTTCTTCAAATAAAACTAAAACCTCATAATTAGATTCAATGTTCAATTTCTTAGACATAAATTAGAAGACTTCCAAATGATCCAATGAATGGGTTGTGCAAACGACTACTCAGATACCATCAAAACTCTAGCATTCATTGCTAAAAGACTGTTGACTGAAGAGTGCATTCAGCAAAAGATTCAGCAAAAGCTAACATCCGAACAAACTTTTGTGTCATTCGATTTCAAAAAAAAAATTGTTTTTGTTTTGCGAACGATTAGAACAAAGTATTATTATATTCCTCTCAAAAGTCATTCTCTTTTGTTTTGAATATCGCTTTACATAACTTGAATCAAAGCTAACGGGAAGTTCAAGAGTTGGGTCAAAAGTAAGAGTTGAGGGGAAAGGCGATGGTTTAACTTCTTTTGTATTTTCCTATCTTATAGTTCTATGGATAATAAGTGCTTCAGAGATGAGCAACAGTTGCGTGAATATGGAATGCAGACGATTTCCTGTGCAGAGACTAAGCACTCAGAGCACAGTCAGTGAAGAGATATTACATCTATTTATACATTCGGTGCGTTAAACCGACTGCAAACATAGTAAACCATGTCTTGAGAGGCAACGGAGCACTGGTGCCACGTGTGCGACTTGTAAGAGTCAAACAAATATGATATTCTGTGCATAACATTAATTTGGCTGAGGTCGGAGCGGACACATGCCTGTGCTTCACTTCATTAAACGTAAAGACAGCACTGGTATTATGAGTCGCATAATTACATTGACTTGATATACCCCATGAACCAAATTCACACAAAACTAGTACTAAAGTTACTATTCGTTTACATTATGTTTGATCGCCAGCGCAGGCATTCAGGCAACCCATCAGAACATCAGAACGTAATTCTGATTTTATACAAAACCAAATTTGTATACATTAGAACCCACTTTAGGTTTTGATACTATTATTTAATGCCATTCATTACCATTGATGAGGTCAATGATGAATAGTCCTAAACTCCAGACTAACTTTTATCTAATGTTTCAAACATTTTTAAATAGTAGTAAACATTACTCAAAGCTATTATATTATATATACTCGAAATCATTTAAATATTTAATTGAATGTCAATTAAACTATTTGTTATTAATATTCGATTGGAATTCTGTGAGTTATGAACTGATTTTGTTTACAAACGCCAACTGAGAGCCCCTACAAAGAACTCGGAGACAACTTTCAAAACAAGCCTGACTTTAATGGATTGACTCCTCTTCTTGTTTATGAACTTAAAGTCAAATGCGACAAAGATTTTGAATCTACCAAAAATCAGATTTTCTTGTATTATAAAGAAACACAATTCAAATAAATGAAATTAAATCAAGAATTGGGGTTTAAATGAGATATTTGTAAAATTAGAGCCTTTACTCCAATACAGAATACTTTTTGTATTGTTTTTTCAAACATCTGTCAGAATATATTTGTTTTTAGAGTAACTGAAAGCAGTTCACAAGTAATTGTTTTTAAGATTTTCTCAAAATATTGCACAGAATTTACACTTAACTCAACTCAGTTTCTGTATAATTGAGGACAAGATATTTATATACTGTTCCTTTGCCAGCGCCTACGACTTCGATAGATTCCAACTTTTGTTTAATGTTTTTGGAGTGCAAGACATAGACATACTTAGAGATAGGGCGGTGTCTTCCCAACAAATTTTTTCTTTAGGTGAGTAACTAAATGTAATTTTCATAATTTTTCATCTCTTCTGTGAAAACCTCTTGAAAATAGATATTCCTTTCCATTTGAAGTGATTTTTGTGAAATATTGAAGAAACATTCGTAATATCTGAGCTCTAATTGAAAACTAATTGCAATGTTTGCCTTTTACTGGTTCGCAATTTGCAACTTCCTATTAAGGACATTTCAGACATGAAAATAAGTCTTTTATGTGCGATGTACCTGCAAAAAATGTATTTTATTGAAATTCGCTAATTTTTATGTCACTATCAATTAAGTCATACAAAAATGAATTGAACAACAAATATATTATAATCCACTAAATATATAAACGACTCTCATATTCTGTTTTATAATTAATTGAATATATAACTAGACTTTTTTTGCTCAGTTATTTGTACGTCTGACTGTCCGAAAATAAATTATGGAAGAGGCCGGTACTTATCAGACAGAGGGCCCCTTTTTTGACACCGAATTCGCGACCACTAAATATGGCCTGGCCAGAATTTCACAATTTGTAAGATTATTTTATTTTCACAAGTTTTCAAATGATATGAATCGATTGTTTGATTAATTGATAGGCAATAGCTCTGCTGAGCCTGATTTTAGTGGAAATTCCGACCTGTTCATTGAGAAAAAGTGTCAATTTTTTCATATTCATAGCTTCTGCTTCATTAGTGTTTTCAATTGTGGTTCTGATACTTTTTTGCACTCGATTTTACGAACAAGTGGGCAGATATATAAATATGCCGCTAACGGTAGCCATCATTTCTATTAAATTCTTTGACATTTATTTAAAACTTTATTTGATTATAATATTCAGCTTCTGGTGAATGAGACGATTGCAGTCGTCCTTTGGACCATTGCATCGATTCTAATCATTTTCGTCAGTTGTGACGGATCCGGACCAAAAGTGGCTTACATTATAGCCGGGGTAATTATTCTATTCAATAGTTTTCTTAATAATTGTATTTTGCTTAGATTTTGGGCCTTTTGGGTGCCGTTGCGTTCGCATATTCAGCACAGATTTCGTATAATTGGTTCAAAAATGGTTCTCTAAATATGAGTTGAAGTCAATTAACTCTTTTATTACAGAAGAATTTTGACGGAAAATAGATTGAGTTTTGCAAAAACACTATCATTTATCACAACTAAAAGTCAATTCCTTATCCGATGTCAATATTTAAGCAATCGCTCAAAACAGAGTTTGGGTCAAAAAAAAAGATTCATTCATTCAATTTTGAGACGACTATAAGTTGTATAGTCTATAACAAAGTCAGAACTTTTTGAAATCATTTACACTTATTATATGCAATCATTTATTTTGGATAAAAATCAACTTTTATGAGTCTTTAATATCAAATATGTTTCGATTCAATGTTTTGAATGAATATTTTCTAACATAGATTTTCAGACCAACTAAATTCCCTGCAAATGTTTTTGAAATAACATGGTATTAAATAGAATCAAGTTTCGAATGAATTTTTAAAAATCTCAACAAAATCAAAATAAAGATCATTAAACTCAAACTGTTTTTATTTATTTCAATAATTTGTTTAATAGTTTATTGTTCAGAATTAGTGAATAGTCAGACGATTTGATAGATTATAGAAAACAATAGTTGTTATTTATAAACAGTTTGTCCCACTCTGAGACCGTATCTGATTAAAAGTCGTCAATTGGTTCATAATTGGATTATGAACAGCCAAACAATGGATATATAATCATATCTCATAAATCGATGATAATTTCCATTATAGCCAAACACTCAAATCTTTACTCACATTCAACTAATTGGATTGCAATTTGCAAACCATGAGCTCCAAAGTTATTAATAACAATGAAGTCATAAATTTTAAAAAAGGATATCTTTATGTGAAATTACCCCTCAATTTGGGTGCTTTTGTGGGTCAATACAAATTTTGGAGTAGAAAATGGATTGAATTGAAGTCCAGAAAAGGTCAAAATGAAGATAATTTGGTCGATATTTTAATTTTCCGAAATCATAAATCAGAAAATGTCATTTATCGAAAACAATTTCAATCGAGGAATACAGCGATTTTTAGAAGCAGGTGAGCGTCCAGAGCGCCCAGTCTCTAAAACTGAAGTTTCTCAAAATGAATTCAATTTTTTTAGATCTCGAACTCAAAATTATTCGTTCACTATATGTGATAATAATGTTGCGATCATTCACTTATCGGCCAATTCTGAGACCGAAAGTCAATTATGGATGCAGTGTCTGCGAAATATTCTGTGGCCACCCGACCCTCTCATGGAGTTTGAAAACTGTAAGATTTTTCATTTAATAAGATCAAGTGATCTTGCGTCTTTAGGATAAAAAATTAGAAGTAGTCATTTAGTAATAAAATAGGGAATTTAAAGTCTTATTAAACAAATTTTGGACAAATGATAAAAAAGTTAACGTTTGAAATATTTATAGCAATTTCGGGTCACTTTTATGCGTCAATTATTGATAATGAAAACTCTCACAGAAGCGGCCTTTTGGGTGCTTATGGATATCTGCAGCTCTCAAATGCAAACCTAGTGCTAACACATCCACAAACAGGACATGTTATACAGGAATGGCTTCTTTCACAAAACACTTTGCAAAACCCGTTCCAAAATGTTTTAGTTGTCAAAAACAGTTCGAGTTTTTCTTCTATTAAAAACATTTTTATCTATTGTAAGGATGCCATTCAGATAATGCAAAGAATAAATCAAGTGAACAGGATAAATCATTTGGAGAGAAGGGTCAAGTGTCGCGATGAACTTGAGAAGCTATCATTAAATGGTTACAGTTCTTCATCAATCATTAATAAAGACTTTGGGAAAATGGTTGACCGAAATACCCAAAAATCAGATCTAATTAAATGTGATAATGATGTCGATAGCAATACATTCCGCATAAGAAGTGTAACTGAAATCCCAGAGTCAATGCTTAACTGTTCACTTTCCTCAAACCATTTTTCTACAAAAGAAGACAAAAACTTTGAAAATATTTATAGCGAACCCTTCGATACCATTGATTGTGTGGAATCAGATATTTATGAAGACATCGATAGAATATATGAAGAAATAGTCATTAAAGATGTCAATGATATGAGTTTCGACTTTTCCTCAGACAATGATTCGTCGAATTCCATATTAAGATCAGAACCGATCGAAATCAGAAATAATAAGGAGGAAAACCAAATGTTTGGTTACGATATGTTTAGCCAAATCGCCAAACGAACTAATATTCCTTTAATTGAATCAAAACTATCAAATAAAAGATCAAATCCCTCAGAGAATCAATTAAAACAAGAATCAGATAACCATTACTATGTGATGAGACCAATATCTGACATACAATCAGTTGAAAGCAGGTATTCATCAGATAATTCCGATTACATTTATATGAAGTCATTCTCAGTATAATTAATTGAATTGACAATAAATAAATAATTCAACCAAATATTAATAAATAAATTTATGTTTTATTAATACATTTGTTAAAAGCAAAAAATTACATATTTTTTTAGTAATTCTGCCAAATATTACAATAAAATAGTAAATCTAAACATAAATAAATCATTATTTGCTTTGGTATTAAAAGAGTTTGTGATTAGTCTGAAATGAAAATCTGAAAACTCTATCCATTGATTATTGTGTTAATAGTTGACTAGAAAGGACTTTCTCACACCGTCTCCTTTCTCACTGTGAAGGTCTCTTGTAAAACAAAATGAGTAAAATGTTTATTAAATGATTTGATTATAAGTTCTCTTCGATTCGAAATTTCTTTTTCAAACCATAATTAGAACAAAAAATGATTATTCAATTGATATTAAATATGATTTTCTAAAATTAATAATTTTAAATCTGTTCTGATGTATGATTTGTGCACTTATTCTGTCAATTGTTTGCCAAACAGCAGAAGGAATGAAATTTAATTTGTATTATATTTGAATTGTTTGCTAAAAAGTTTTATAATTCTATAAAACAGTTATTCATATAAATAACACAAAACTGATCACAAAAACGCTATAAAATAATTACTCAAAACTTAATTCGCAGTCAATTAAATTCGAGTATTAATAATGTATTAAAAGTTTTTGTTTATTAAATCTTTAACTGAATAAAGATTTAATAAAATGTTAATAAATTCAAGTATTAAAAGAATAAAAAAAAGTTATTAATAATTTGTAATCAATAGTACATTGAATTCACTATCAAATTAAGAATTCAATGAATTATTTCCGATTAGTTATCAAAAAATAAAGCTTTCGTTGGATTCGACAAAATTACTCAAAACATTACTCAAATAATCAACATATTATTACTAATATATGTATATTTGAACTATTTTTTCAAAAAATCGAATTAATAGTATCATTCAAATCAATTGTATTTTCAAATTCAAACAAAATTACTGAATATTTTGTTTAATAAATATTAGAACAGAAAATTTGAAGGCATTTTCTAAACAAAAGATATGGAAAGATATGTCAAAAGGTTTCAAATGATTGACTCGTTTTTGTCACCATTTGGTAAATTAAAGTAAAAGTGAGATTTAGTTCAGTTTTGGAGCCGACCTATCATTAGCTGATGAAACTTTGCGTAATGATTTTCCTCTTCTGATTTGATCCATAAGTGAATCACGACATATCTTCAAGTCTTGAGGCAATTGAACCGAATTGAACCAACTGTTGACTCGGGCTGCCACAGCATTTTCAAAGTTGTCCTGAGGAACAGGCATTCGATTCATCGATTTTGACATTTCCTCGAATTTAATTTGTGATGAATTGTAATTCGAATTATTATTGCTTTCGGAAGGAATTGAATTTATAGTATGTCTGGAGTTGGCGTAAAAATCGGTCGAAAACGAGTGATGACTCTGCGGTTGCTGAAGGGGTTGACTACTCTGAGCGACACTCAATTTGTGAGACATCATTGGTCTGACTCCTTGTCTTTCGCTTTGAGTTTCTTGTGTCGACTGTCGATTAGTTGTGTTAATGATTTTGATTCCCATTGTTGGCTGAGAACTGCGCCTTTGGAGCTGTTGTTGGTGCAGAACAGGTCCATAGATTTGCTGTTGAGTTTGTGGCACCTGCTGTGGCATCGTTTGAATTGGATGACCAATTGATTGGTAATGAGTGGCTGATTGCGAGATATTCGCTAAATTCAAAGCAGAAGAACTGAAATACTGTTGACTTTGGGTTTGCAATCGGTTTGGGTTCTGATTTTGGGAGTCATTTACGTCAGGAACGGATTGTTTTCTTTGCATAGCCTGAGCCGCCGCCTCCTTTGCGATTTCATTCTGCTGTCTTTGAGCTAATCTAACACTAAGACTGGACATAAGGCCTTCCCGATCACAAGAGGCCAGAGTGAAGGCGGCCTTTTTTCGACTCGATTCAGGAGATTGTCTTCGATGACGAGAAGAAGTAGACGATGAAGAAGAAGATCGCGAATGATTTCCAGTCATGAAAGCCATAAGTGTTTGTTGGATAGAATGACTTTGAGTTGAAGACCGATTAGGAACAGCGCTGTCGGAATTCCAATCTTCGTCCCTATTATTAGATAGGGAAACACTGCGACGTTTGGCCAGACGTGGACTGATGTGAGACTCTGGTCTGAATTGACCCAATTTAGAGTTGAGAGTCTCGAGGAACTGGCGGTGAACGTTAGTTATCTTATTATAATGATGACTATGATTGTTAGCCTCACTGTCTGAAAAGGCTTCAGGCGGTGGTGCTGGCAGTGGTAGTGCTGATGAGTCGTCTTCACTCGAATGTGCAGATTGTAGTTCTCGAGTGCTTTCAAACAAACTTTTTGTGTTCTGATATTCACTGTTTTTGACTGAATTTACGTTTATATAAGAAGTATTGGAGTAAATGACGGCATCCGAGGTTCGGCCATATATCTGTTGATTCGATAATTCGGATGAACTCAAGTTCTGGAGAGAAAGCGTTAATTTGTTTATGTCTTCATAAGTAGAGTAAGTTTTGCTCAGATTTTGTATTTCTTCGTAAGTGTTGACTCCGGCGCTCTTCAATGTGCCTAAAGTTATAGCATTTGGATTCGATAGAGTAGATGTGCGACGGACTGGAGGCGGAGGTGGGGGTCGAGACAAACGGTTTATCGTTAAAGTAGACGCACTTAATGATGAATTTTTGGTTTGAGATAATTCAGAAGTAGGACTATTCGAACGCTCAGGATTTGTGGGAGTGATAGAGCCCTCAGAATAGGCAACGTTTGAGTCCTCTGCTATCAATTCAGAGGAATTGGCATAAATCGGATGAGATTCGCAATAAGGAGAAGATTCGGTTGTGATCTGACATTGATTCTGATTATATATCAGAGCATTTGGTTTGGCCGGTATTGAAGGTTTGTCAGGCATGGGTTGACGTGAGGGCAGTTCTGGCCGTTCGACAGACTTGCGATTGTCTTGGATTTCATTGTTATTCGAGTTATGATTGTTATGAGTGTTGAGAAGAGAGACCAGATTTTCGGCAGAAGTATTGTATTCATTGAGGGATTTGGAGTGACTTTTATTTGTGTCATAAATATTAATATTCTGGGATTTATTGGTAGCATCACTTCTTCTATTAGAGGCCGGAATACTGGAAGTGCTGGAAGTACTGCCACTGCTTTGCTCAGAAAGACTCGAAACCTATTTTCAAAGTATAGTATTTCAGTTTTGCATTGAAATTCAAACGCTTTTCTAAACATTAATTCAAAACCAATTCAAACCTCATTATTCTTAAACTGATTGACATATTTATGAGAAGTACTGTTTGGGAGGTGTGCGTAATGTATAAAGTTATAGTCCTGTGACATAAAACCAGAGTCTTGTGAAGAAATGCTTGTGTGACGAAACACAGGACCCGGTCCTACACATGGCTTTCGTGTAAAATAAACAAAATTAAAATTAAATAAAAAAAAATCAAATCAGAAACCAATGAAATGAATGAATGAATGAATGAATATAATAATAATAGGAAACAAAAAGAGTAAAAAATGCGATCATTGGAGCGAAAGAAATATTTTTCAGACAATAAATAGAAAGAAAAAATTAAAATAATTTTAAACGAAAATTAAACTAAAATTGGTATTTGGCAACAAAATCACGAATTCAATTATTTTCCGTTCATTTCTTATAATAAAAGTAATTTCCATTTATAGTTTAGTCAAAAGATTAGCACAATTTGTGTCAAATTCAAGACTAAAGTCATTTTTTGTCCAAAATTATTTATAAAATGGTTTTTATAATGAAATAGCATTATATGGAAAGATTGTTTGAGTGGAACAATACCTGAGAGAGGGATCGGTATCTGCAATGATGTGAAGGTGAATGAGTACTACCACTGGAAGAGCTGTTGAAACTACTAATCGAACACATACTCGATTTGCGGGACCCGAACGATGAGGGACTGCTCGGAGGCGTTTGCAGTGAAAAGGCTGCCGTTTCTGACGAACTCAGTCTTAAGTCTGAAATCACTAATTCTGAAGAAGATGGCAGAGAGTAAGGATCAGCAGTCATTTTACAGAGAGCGTCCAATATCTCCTGAAGATGTGTCACTTCCTGAAGCATTGCTAACTCTTCCTCAACGACTGGACGCAACAAATTGACAAAAAGGCAGAAATGACTCCTCTCTTCGATGAGGGCCCGACGGACCGCTTTCTTTTCCATTTCTTCAAATATAAAGAGCTTTTCGCTCGCTTCCATTGAGTCCATAGATCTGGACATTGAGTGAAGGCTATTCCAATTGTTGGTCTCGGCTTTCAGTTTGTTTCGGACCTGTTTTTTCAATCGAAGAGTATTAGAAGTGGACGCATATATCGCGTGGTTAGAGTCGGAGCACTGCTTTTTCTTCAATTCCTGTCGCAATCTTTTGTATTCTTTGGAATGCTCTTTGTCTAATTGACAACAAGTCTTCTTCCACTCCTCTATCCTGTCCTGAAGCGGAAGTATAAGACAATCCATTATGGAACTGGTGAACGTCTTGAGTCGGGCCTCGACTGATCGGTGGCGCAGACAAAGACGTGTCAAAGCGGTTCCGATTTCTTTAGTTCCGCCTAAATGTAGATTAGAGTGTCATTGAGTCGATTGAATAATTCTGATTCGTATAAACCCTTTAATAATATCAAAACTATTTTGGAAAACTATGGATTCATTTGATGAGAAAAAAGATTTCTAACATTTCTAATATAAATCATTTTCAATGAATATGAAAATGAAAGGCAAAACAGTTATTAAACTCAATTCATCTAAATTAGCTTTGAATGGCTTTAAATTATATGCCATATATTATTGAATCTATTATTGAATTAAAACATTGAAAAGATATAATAAACAATTAGATCAGTCTATAATTGAAATGTTGAGCAAAACTGAACTGATTGTAGTGCTATTAATAGATTTAATTGCAAATAATGGTATTGGAATCGACACGAGTGGCCAAAAGCATTGCAGACATTCTTAATTTAAATCAAAGGGTCGGCTGTTTTTTCGATCAGATATAAACTATTCCTAAATAGGTTGCACTGAACTAAAAACTTATAGATTGAAGACTTTTCCCACATAGAGCTGTATAATTGTAAGTTCAATTAAAATTGGATCAATTTATTAAAGGAATAGTTCAATGCTTAACATTATATAATTATATGAAACAAAAATTAGATTCTTAACAAAAATACTAAATTCAATGTTAAGTTGTCCGCCCTCTCACCCAAAACCCAATTATTATATTTATTACGAGTTATTGTGTTATAAATGCACTGAAAATACGGGTTATTTGAAGAATAAATGCATTTATGGAATACATAACCGATTGGTATATAAATAAGAATAAGAAGTTGAAAGACATTAAACTTTGCGATACTTTGAAGACGTGATACGCCTTTCAATATATAATTATTTGGAAAAACGGGTTAATTATAATAGAGATCGCATTGACTAATACAATGAGAGATGAGTCCAATAACTGGATTATTAATATAAGCTGTGTTTGCAGTGGCCATACCTCTAGTACTGGTCGCCATATCAGCGATCTTTTGGAAGGCATCGAGAAATGCTGTCGACGACGATATCGTTGCCCTTAAATATAAAACATTTATATAGATTTGACAGACAATCGACACAACAAATAAGAGAAATGACATTTTCCAACAAAAGACATGTTTCGCTTCAATTGACTAAACTTCGTATCTTTCGATATAATGTCTGACAACTGAACGAAACAAAACTTTTTCTCATTACTTCTCAACCGTTAAATAAACAATCAATTTGTTAATCAATTTTGATTTCATTAATATAATACTTACTTTAATTGTGAATGAAATTTGTTAGCCTTTACCACAAAGTCATCCCAATTGCCATTTCCTGACTGAAGACAATCAACAATTAATTTGAATAACAAAAACGTGTTATAAAAGCAAACACTTGTCGATCACATAAACAAGTCTTAAGCTCTGAATTTCAAGAATAGATTTATTTAAAACTGGGTTTACTTCAAATCAAATATATTTCAATCGTTTATTTGTATAAAAACTGAATATTTGTTTAACTAAACGATCACTAAATCAGTGATTGAACGCAAAGACAAGTTTATAAACTGAAGACAATTGCATTCAAATAATTAGTAAATAATTGATTGAAAATAGGTTCCGAACAATTTGGTCATACCTTCATATCATTGATGATGATCTGGAAGAGTCCTCCCAAAGCACTACAATCTCTTTCGACGACAAATTGCGGTTCCATTTGATCCGAATTTGTAATCAATTCATTGAACTGAAGATTTAGTAATATTTGTGTCGAGTGTTTGTCAAAACAATTGCAAATTAATTACAATTTTAGTCAATTTATAGATCAAAGACAATATTTGTTGACTTTTTAAGAGCAGACAATGAAAATGGACTTCCGGTGAAGAGAAGAGACAAGAGATGTGTTGAAGTCATTGATGCATAGCTTTCGACACAAAGATTGCATTTGATTTGAGTGTTTGTATGTATTGAAGCACTGCTTAGACTCTGAGACACCACAACATTGAGCGGACAGACCTTTAAATTACTGCTATTTGTGTCGACAACACATCCATTGGTTTCAATTGCAATCACTCTTTAATTATCATTAAATGCAATGCAATTTAAGCCAAATAAACGATGGAATCGATTGAAGAGCTTTTAGAGAATGAAATTCATAGTAAAGACACGAGAAAACAATGAAATTAATCGATATTTTGCCAGTAATTGATCGCAAAGTCAATGCATTCACTATTGGCTGCAGTTGTGAGTAGTGCTGAACGCATACACTCACAGCTCAGTCACGATCACTGTATGCCTTCCCTACAGATCACATTCACATCAAATCCTTGCGAACACCACATCAGAAAAAGCTGTATTTCATGCTTAACGTTAAACACTGTGTTTAGGGTTGAGAGACGGCATAGACTGAAAGACCTGAGTTCTGCACAACTCCAGAGATGCCTAACTACTCGACTCCACTATATTTTGATTATGAGTTCACTTTTTTTTGCTGATTTTTATCTAATGTATCAAATGTTTAGCCAACACATCCCAGTACTCAATGAACGCCTACCACTACAAGACTGTTGTCGTGCTCTGAATTGATGTCGAGCCCAATTGGAAAGACTCAAAATTCAATATAAAATCAAAGTTAATAAAACTCGAATTATAGCCAAATAATAGTCTTGAATAGGAGTTCAACAGTTCCTTCCATTCACGACAAGTCACTCATTGACTAAATATAACTCTTGACAACAATATATATGTGGATGAGTTGTGAAGAAAATTGCAATAAAATTAATATTTCTCACAACCCTTACATAAAATTCTATGCTTTCCTTCCTTAACATTTCAAAGCTTATGTCAATTTCACAAATTTGTGTCTTTCATCGCTTTAGAAGTTTTTCGTTTATTGAATGTTGAATTGAATTTTCATATACCAAATGACTTATGATTTTGAAGATTATAGGGAAATGGTTTGAAATTTAATGGTGTCACTGATTATCGAGTAATTTGGAGCCGACGAGTGTTGGCGTTGTTCTCTTGTCTATAATTTATTGTCTAATTATCATAAGTTATGATTCCTCGCATTGTTATAACAAAGTGTGAAAAGTTCTCATAAGTTTCGTAACTCATTTTCACTCCAGTTTTAGCTGAATTCCGAGTCTACTCACAACTACTCCATAACTGAAATAGATTTTAATTTTCTGGTTGTGCTGACAGCACAGGCGAATAGATCAGTGACCTCTAAAAATGAGCAAAAACTTAAACGTCAGTTATATTATTGAGAAGTCATTTATAATACTTGACTATTATGTAAGAGATGAGCAATAAATGAGTTTTGAGTAACAAAATCTCTCACATTAATCGACTTCATGTCAAATGCATTACATTTTAAGGAAGAGAACCAAAGACATGAACATTAACTTCAACTAATGGGCGTCTCTTTATTGATATCAATGCGTGGGGTTTCCCCTCTCAACCAAAATAATTATTGTTAACAAAAATTATAATTCAATTAAATTTAATGAAACGGAAACCTTTGAAATAAACAAAATATTTGTATAAACTTTTAGTCAATTGAAACGATAAACTCATTTATAATGATTTTATTGAGTTTTTAGTTCAGATATTATATGCTCTTTCATTAATTCTATTCCAGGTGTCTGTGGCTCGACTCCAGTTCTGGTGTTTCTCCTGAACCGAATGGAAGTGTCGCAAAAGCTCTTTGAAGTCCATATGTGGTTGAGTTGGACTCACTTTAGTGGCACTGTTCCTGATTTTAACGAAAAAATTAAACCAGAAATTTAAAAAAAAAATGATTAGATCTGATGACTATTTGTATACTTTTTTGATTCGGAAGAGGAATAGAGTTTAAAGTTGGGAACGCACTGCAAACGCTTCCGTAACAAATGAAAGGCTTCACTTTGAGGCAAAAGCATAAGAAGTCCGTATAGACTCTTAATCAGATCACAATTGTTTTCAATGTCTAATAACTCGAGTCTTAAATCTACGACAAATAAAATTGGGTTAAACTTTAAGCAAAATGACTGGTAGTTTGAATTACAGGCAAATATCGGCGACTCTAAGAGTTGGACCATTTGGTCGACTTCTGTCAAGAATTCGAGGGTCAAATTTAAATCACCGAAAAGTAGGAGCAGATCACAGGCATGTCTATAGTTCTTCGTAAGAAAACAGAGAGAAACTGTGGCCACAGGGGAGTGACACCACGTCCGGTATAGACAACAGAAGAGAGAACAGCTCTCATCGGTCTTTAGATGTTTGAGTTGACTCCGAAGATCGAAGAGTTCACTCGAAGTCAAAAGAATTGTATTCAGAGTCGTGACTATAGTGTAGGCGAACCGAAGGTCTTCATAACCCAGGAGTATTTCAGACATTGATTTATAGATATCTTCGGCTGTCATAAGAGTACAGAGTTGACGAATGATGAAAGACCCCCTTTCCTCTAACACTGTGCTGTTTGTATGGAATAACTTCAATAAGTCAGTCATAAATTTTGTAAAATAGGAGGAACTGTCTGTCACTGGAGTTCGAGAATCAGACACAGAGCTGATTGTAACAGAAGGGGAAGACGTGAAAATTTGAGCCAAAACTTTCAAATCCATTAAAACCACTTCATCTGATTTGTCGGATAAAGTCTTTAGGAGAACAGGAAAGAGTTCTTTTTCCAAGTGATTCACTATTTTTTGAGGGACTTTAGAGTAGAGGTGAAGAATCCATCGAAGAACTGCTAATTTGCTTAAAGTGGAGGCGTTATCGCCTGACTTCAACTCTCGTACCAACACTTCCAAAACACTGGTTAAGTCCAATGAGTTTTGACCCGAATCTGAGATATTTGTTGAGTCGTTTCGGGCATTTGATGTCATTTGATTCAATTGGTCTCCAAGAGTCGGACTATTGTCCTCGTGTTGACTATCCTGGAGTGTTACCAATTGCATCAAGCTATAATTGAGGACTTTGGCCACTTCCCTAATGTTGATGCTTGTCGTTGTCTTATTTTTATCCTCTAAATCTTCGCTTTGATCTGAAGGTGAGGTCAGACAGGGAAGGATTGCTTTTAGAATGCTGGAGGAAAAGGGAAGCAGATCTCTACTGTTGGCCAAATTGATGAATTCCTTGAGCCACGTGAGAGCAGTGTATTGAACCAATGGGTCGTCATTCAACTGAGAGTGAAGAGTCAGGATATTAATCATTGAGGCGAAGTCTGTTTTGGACGGGTTTTGGATTATTTTGAGCAGAAACTCTGCCAAAACATTTTCTGTCATTCGGTGTATTTCAGGCGTCGGATCCGCTAATATTTTAAGCAAACCGTCCAGAAGTTTGGGCAGAAATATAATGACATCAATGTCTGGCACCGAATCCAATAATGAAATCCAAGAAACGATAAATTGTCGCGAAAATGGATTATTGCTGTAAATCCTATCTCTCAGTAAATCAATAAATTCAATCAAATTAAAAGACGGACTCTCTGTTACGATGTCTTTCATGAGTCGGTCCAACAGTTCTGCGCCACTCTTAACATTCTGGTCGGGATCGGCGGCCAATTTGGACAAAGAGTCGAAAACTTCATTGAAAAGCGGCAAAACGTCAGATCGACTGACTTTAACCACATTATAGAGGGCTTCACACGCGTAGTAACGAACTCTTGAGTCCTGATCTGAGAAACACGACAGCATTGGTCTTATCATATCATCGATATATTGAGCCGACTCTCTGCCCAAAGCGATGGCCATCGCAGCCAATCCAATGAGACCTCCTTTTCGTGAATTAGGGTTATTAGAAAGAGTGAAGTCTTGGCCCAAAATCTTCATTAATTTCTTAATTTGTTCGTGTTTTCCGGCGGCAGCGAAATCTCTGGCCATTCTTGGCATTAATCAAAACATTAGTTTTGGTTCAAACAAATCAATTTCATTAATCAGAGTCTGACATACTTTTCGATCTCCAGAGCGGCTGCCTTTCGCTTGTCATACATCTTGTCATTCAGTGCCCGAACACATGCACTGCTCAGCGGCGAGAAGTCTTTGTCCGACATTATCACCAAAACACTATTTGTCTCTCAAATGTCAGTAAAAATTATTTGAAATTTCCATTAAAATATTTGGACATTTATCTGATTTGATGAAAGGTCACATTCATGTCATTTTGAAACCTATCAGATCCTGAAGAATAAAATTTTGGGTTTGAATTATTTTTAGAGAAATTAAAATTTTGTCTTAAGAATTATCATTGATTTTAAAATCTTCAATGATTTCTCGAAAATAATAATTATTATTATTTTCTCATAAAATCATTGAAAGTTTACGCCTTTTATTTACAAAATTTTGTGAATGAGTTCAGTCTTATGTGAACTTTTGTAGTAAATTAAAGCCCAAACTGTGGACTGCAGTCAACGCTTCAAATCATATGACTTACGACACGTTTATTTAAACTGATTTAAAGTTTAATTAACTGTTAGTCCTTTAATATTTAGTTTTTCGAGTATTTCACAAATTTGTGAATTACTGGTCAGTGAAAGTTTGACTGACTGTCAGACTATTGTCTTGACACCAATGAAAGTCCTTATACTTCACCCGGACTTAGGAATCGGCGGCGCAGAGCGTCTTGTTGTAGATGTGGGCCTTGTTCTAAAGTCATTGTCTCATGAGGTACATATGGTGGTTAATCACCATGATAAGAGTCACTGCTTCACAGAGACCAGAGATGGGACGCTAGATGTGACAGTTGTGGGCGATTGGATGCCCCGATCCATACTGAAGAGATGTACTGCTCTGATGGCTTATCTCCGAATGATTTTGACCGCTATTTATCTCATATTTTTCTCTAAATTAGAGTTTGATCTAATATTTTGTGATCAGATCTCTGCCTGTATTCCGATTCTAAAATTGTCCAAAAAGAGAATTATATTTTACTGTCACTTTCCGGACCAACTGTTAACCGAACGCAAGAGTTTCATCAAAAAGTTATATCGATATCCAATCGATTGGTTCGAAGAATGGACAACAGGTTTAGCGGATGTCGTTATCGTAAACTCGAAGTTTACTTTAGAAGTATTTCGGCGAACATTTAAACGACTTTCAAAAACTCCAATTCAAGTAATATATCCGTCAATTAATTTCTCTTCATTTGACCGCAAACTCGAAGGAGATCTCAATGACCTTAAGCTTAAAGATATCGCAACTGTTTTCTTATCCATCAATCGTTATGAACGTAAGAAAAACATAGGTCTGGCCATCGAAGCTCTCAAAGAATTATACCAAGATTTGAAATCATCGAATCCACAGACGAAGAAGACGGTTCATTTAATAGTTGTCGGCGGATATGACCCTTTAGTTGAGGAGAATAAACAACATTACGAAGAACTGGTAGAGAAGGCCATCGATTTGCAAGTTGAAGACAAAGTATCTTTCCTTAAGTCTCCGTCAGACGACAAGAAACACCTTCTGCTTCACAGCTGCACAGCCGTTATCTATACCCCGGATAAGGAACACTTTGGTATCGTTCCGTTGGAGGCTATGTATATGAACCGTCCGGTGATTGCCGTTAATAGCGGTGGTCCGCGAGAGACGGTCATCAACAATGACACCGGTTTTTTGTGTCGACCTGAACCCAAAGACTTTGCAAACGCTATGAAAAGGTTTGTCTTTGACAGAAGTCTTGCCCGAGAGATGGGAACCGCAGGTCACGAACATGTCGTTCGCAACTTCTCCTTCAATCAATTCAAACAAAATATTAAGGATTTAATCAACAGTTTAGACATTCAATAGAAGTTTCAAACAAATGTTAAATAACTTTATTATTCATTCGAATTAAATTTGATTTTATGTACATTTTATCTTATAATCAAAAGGAGGTACCGACTTTCCCCGGAAGGAGTCCCTGGGGCTCTTCGCGAATATTGATCATTTTTTTAAAAGATGGCGTTTCTATGGGGCACTTTAACGTCCAACTACCCCATGTAGTACCTAGCGGGGGTTTTTCCCAAAAATAACATTACTTAGTGCAATTTAGGCCGGTGGCTAATAGGAACGAACTGACTGATGACAGCCTGACCAACCCTCGGTAAAAAATTACAGAACTTGATCCAGTAATTTTAGAAAAGATATATTTTACCGAATTCCCTGACTTACGATTGCCCGCAATACTAAGTCATATTGAGTAAAATTGGGTGACACGAAAATTAGTGCAATGGTATCTCAATAGTATTACCCCTTCATTGGAATTGACTTAACATTGCCAGCAATGGTAT
>JAQIWP010000492.1:0-24819 GCA_034695525.1 Euzetes globulus
ACTATACTCTTTTTCGTTAAACTAAATAATAAGGCCATTTAAAAAGTGCAAAATTTTAATTATACCGCAATATTTATCAAGTTCCCTTCAATTGTTTGTAAAGATAATTGCACTCTAGTTGAATACTTTATCGAAATTAATCCAAAAACATATTCATTGAAGAATTGACGACAATTTGAAATTATTAGAAGAAATCTCAATTTTCATATCATTTTAGAACATTATTTCACTTCTGATTACTATTGAATATCGATTCGATTTGTTATATTATCTTCTCTTTTAATATTAATTTAACTACTTATGAAATAAATTGTAATTTAATACAAATATTTGTCTAAAATCACCAAGCTCACCAAATTTCAGAATAATTAATCAAAAATAACTGGTAAAGTAATAAATAACTTTATTTGAAAAATACTGACATTTATTAAAGAATTGATTTTTAAAATATTTGAAAGTCATATGAAATGTTAGAAATATTCAATGAAATGGTTATTAAGTAAATATAAATCTATTTCTAATGTTTTTATATATTAATTGAAATATAATTTATTGATTATTATCTGAAATATAAGTGACTATAAAATGATTAAAAAATCGAAATTTATTGCAAAAAAATAAATATGGATTTCGACAAAAGAGTCTGACTTAAAGCGGAACCAATTTCTTCAGAGTTGGACTGTCCAATATAGGACTTGACCTTAGTCTTGTCCCACATGATGTGACGGTCGGAGTGATGATCGATGGCGTAAGACTCTGATTGAGAATCGGTGTCAAACCTGTGCCACTTTCACCGAAAGCTTCAAGGATTAGACCCGTTGACGGGGTCTGAATGGGTATTCCCGTGTCGGACATTGACTGGTTATAAATGCAGGAGAGAGGCAATGAGTTGGGGCGCGGCTTAGTAATGAGGTTTCCGTTGGTGACCACTGGCTTGACGTCGATGTGTTGCGCTTTGTTTGCACTCACTTTGCAATTGGTTTTGTGCGCCTCCAGAATGTACTCCAACTCTTCCTTCTGTTTGCGGAGGGCTTCGATCTCATTGAGTAATGAGTGCCTCTTGTCTTCGAGTCCATCCGTTTCCATCAGGAGCTGATTCGTGTGATCCATTCGTCTTTTACGACACCGAGCGGCTGCCTGTTTGTTGCGCTCCCGGCGCTGCTGTCTCTTCTTCTCTTCTTCAGGAGTTAACTGTTTAATCAAATCAAATGATAAATATCTTCAAAACAGAAGACAGTCGTTAATGAAATACCTTATCATTCCTCATAGGTTTTCGACCACTGGTTCCACGGGTTTTGCCGTTGGCTTTAACCGATCGGCTGTAAGTATTGCCGTTACTATTATCTGACAAATGACTCGAGTTATTGACGGAACCGTTGTTTTTGTCACAGTAGGCGTTCCATTGCATGGAAGAGCGCGACTGCGAAGAGCTATCGTCGGTCTCATAGTCTGATCCGTACTCCAAATCACTGGTATTACTATTACTGTTATTACTGCTGTTGTTATTGAAGTCGTTCTGATTGGACACCTGGAGGGACGCATAATTGGCCGAAATGTTGACCAAAGGCGGCACAAATCGGGCCTCCTGTGGATGATGTCTGGGTTGGGGAGGGATGATCTCCATGAACTGCTCTTCAATGTTCTTCAGGGTTGTCGGCGTCAGTGTAGCCGTCGTTTGGGTCAGTCCTCCGATGTTAGCGAACTGTTGACAACAAATATATATAAATAAGGATAAAAAGGCTTTCCTTTACCACTAATTAAGAGATTAATATTCAAAGAACGAAAAAATCTACAAATGAGGAAAACTCAGAGAAGTTTATTCGTAAAAAGTGAGAAAAATACGATTTTTTGAACCAATGTTGAGATGTGAAGGAAATATTTGGTTCGAGGGAAACAACAAATCAAATGAAAAGTAAAACTAAATTTATTTAATCAATGAAAGGACAAAAAGCCAGCGATAAGTCCTATCGCAAGACTTGAAGAAAAAACAGTTTTAAATATCAATCAGTTTTCCTATTGATATGAAAAGTGAGCCAACATTTGGCTGAAAACGTAAGTCAAAACAAATTTCAGACAAACTTATTCTGGTGTTTATTAGTGAATAGGTGAAATAGGTTTTGGGTAATTGTAAACATGACTCACATTATCGTTGGCTGTAGTGGTGGTCGAAGGCATTGAATAACTATTGTTTATATCAATATTGTTATCAATAACTGAAATATTATTACTATTTCTGATAATCACTTTGTTTCTGGAGTCAAATAAATCCATTCAATGGATAGGCTCTCAATTGAATCAAAACAATTCAATCGCAACCATAATATGTTTATAAAAAATTGTTATAAAAGTTTTCAATTAAAAAAAATATAAATTCAAATATTTATCTTAAAAATTGGTTTTAATGAATGGATGAGTCGAGTGAGTCATTCGCACAGAAATGGTGTCAAAAATAGAGGAAAAGCCCTTTCATGTCATATATGACAAAGAAGTAAATGACATCATTGTATTGAAACAGTGGGCAGACCTTAAGCCAGACGAGGGCTGGCATTCGTCGC
The DNA here is from genome assembly GCA_034695525.1 of Euzetes globulus. Classification (NCBI taxonomy): domain Eukaryota; kingdom Metazoa; phylum Arthropoda; class Arachnida; order Sarcoptiformes; family Euzetidae; genus Euzetes; species Euzetes globulus. The sequence continues at coordinate 2,556 of JAQIWP010000492.1, forward strand.
TCAGCATATGATGCAGTCTATGGGCCGACACTCACTCTCTTTGCATTGCTTTCGAGTGTTACCACTAAAACTGATAACTCATTTCCGTTTCGCGGAATTGAAATTAAATTCAGATTATTTTTGATTGTAATTAAAATAACTTTTTATAGTCTCAACACATGTTTCTCTGTTTTGCTTTTTAAGTCTCCAATTATTTCTGAGAACCAAATAGTTTTGAGTTACAAATGAGAGCACTTATGACTTGAAATAAATATTAAACCATTTCATTATTAATTAATCGATTTATTTAATACATGAATGCAATCAAATAGTAATAATAAGTATTGAGATTCACGTTATCTAAATTCAGAAATAGAAAGACCATTAAAATTCTTGGCAATTGTTATATTCTGGCAATTAATTAATAGCAAGTCTATTAATTAAGAATCTTATCAGGGTGACATTTAACTCGCAGACGATATCTAATCCTCAAAGTCATATCCTTTCTGGCCTCACAGTTATGCAACTTATATAATCTTAGAACCTTGTTATTTTTAATTAAGTATTTTATTCAAAATTTTAAATACTAAATATACACGAACTACTACAACTTAATTATTAAACTAATTTTACCCAGACTGTTTTCAACACGAATATTGACGTGAATATTACGTAAATTGAATATTAAAAATAGTTTTATTAATAAATTCAGTCTCAAACTTGAAGGTTGAGATAGAAATAAATTTAAACAATTGTAAAATAATTTGTTTTTGCACAAAATGCTTGAAATAATTGAACCTAGTCTTTAATTAGCATGGTAAAACATACCATTGGGGTTCTCCATTATGTAACGGTTGGAGTGAATGGCTTTAAGTCATATGTTTTGTCTTTTAAAGGCTTACAATATAAACAATATTTAGTGTTAAAAATGTTAGAAATCGATACGTAATTTGAAATAACAGTCTATTAAAAGTCTATTAATAATGAATGCATTGGAGTTGTTGTCAAAAACAATTGAAAAACTGTTTAACTGAATATGTTTTCAGACGTCAACAAAACGCCTGAATTTTCGACTCAATCGACAAAATATTTGCTAAAAAACCTGCAAAACCTGGAAAACCTTTGAATTGGTTTCCACTCGACTTAATCCCAATATTAATTGCATTGAAAAACATATTGTATTAAAACAATAGTGACTGAAGTGATGTCTAAAAAGTGATCTTTTGTTTGAACTGTTTGGACATTTGGTCAGAAAAATGGTCGGATATTTGAAACCTGTCGCCTATGGATTCATTACTTTCATAATTGCCTTGATTTCAATACACCAGCAAATGTTGAATATCAGACATAAACATCAGTTCCAAGTCAACAATTGGATCAAACAAATCAACGACAAGACATTCGATGCCAACAATCCGTCAAAACTGATGGACAGATTCGGTAAATATTTGTTTGAATTATTTTCAAAATTGTTTTTCCAACGATTAAAATACAGGTTCTTTGGGTCGATATGAAAGGACATGGGATGTGCTCTTTGCATGTTCTGCCAGTCACGTGACCAGTCATTTGTTAGAATTCAACAATAATTCTATTGATTTATTCCTTACATTCCAATTATATTCAAATGATTTGAAAAAACTAATCAATACTTTTGTTTGAAAAAGAAATTATTTTCTGTCAAACAGTAATAAAAGTCTTGAGTTTCTCTTTCAGTAATAAAATCACGATTTTATTGAACTCTTGACTCAAGTCTAATGAACTTAATTCTGAATTAATTGCAAATAAATGTTAAGACATATGAGCCCTAAGTTTGAGCTCCGAAAATATTATTTAGACTTTTGTTGGTTTTATATCTGACTTACCATTAAAAGTAAATAACAATTTTTTTTATTCAAATAAATAAATGACAGGCCTTTAATCAAAACATTTGTTTATAATTTGATAGTTGTTTTGAGTGAAACTGGATACCAAAACGTCTGAAAATAATTATGAACTTTTCTTCTCAAACACAGCAATTCAATGGTTAATAACTGTGTTATACGTCTCTAATCGTAGAATCAGTTTTTCCTTTCATTTGTCAGACTCTGAACATAATTACAGCGACTCATGGCTTGGATTTCGGACTAAATTTAATCTAATTATGATTTATTCTGAAGGCTGTCACACGTTATTGGATTGCGTGGATGTCATCCATTCTTACGGCCAGCACTTGGACCAGAGATCAACCGATTCCAAGACAGACGCTTTCGAAGCCCTCATACGATTGGCCACTGATTTTAAAAACCATAAAATTTTACACAATTGGTTCCGGACTAACAATATTCCAAACCATTACATTCAAAGGTGAGTACATTTTCATGAATTCTTGATCTGTAAAAAAATCAATGCCAATACCGTCAGCACAGAATATTTTTTAGGAATGTGCAAAATTTCAATAATAGGAAAGACGAACAGCTCTGCAATTCTTATCATTAGACGAGTTATTGATTTTTTGAGTGTTGACCGCATTCGACAAAAAACTCTCAGAATATTCTTTTAGATGAGTTGTTATTCTTGTTTTGTGGACCAATTAGACGCCGACAGATATGACTCTGTTTTATTCCAAACAGTTATTACCAATTGATTTTCACTTCAATTATTGAATTTGAAATTATTATGATTTGTATATAAATGATTACTGAAAAATAGACTGCAATTGTTTTGAATGCTTTTTAAAAAAATTCAAAATTCATTATAATTAATCTTAGTATTTGTGCCATTTTTATTTGTGCTTATCCTCTATAAACCATAGACCATATAAACCATTTTATGAACAATAAGTTTTTGTCAAACAATACTTTTATAACAGAGATGTCCAACTGACAAAAGACCTTGGCATGATTTTCTTCGAACAAGTTTTAAATTCTATTCTATTCTTGCCATTGTCTTCAAGTGAATATTTAATAAAAATCTGCTTCCTATTTGCCTTACACTATTAAGTTAACAGTTCTAATTGATACTGATTATTTGTCAACAAAGTTATCAATCATAACTAATCTCTCGATTGATTAGGTGATGTAGTTTATGAAATTGACTGAAATGATTGAAAATATATTTGTTAAAGACTTACCTCACTTATCCAGGGCACACTTTGTGAACATCTCTGATAATAATATATAGAAATATTCTGATCGATATTTTCCCAGAACTATAATAACTGTGTTATTGTTTGGCAAAAAAGTTCTCTGAAATCGTCTTTACGTCTGCAATGAATGCATTAAATCCATTGACTACCAAATGAGTCTTTGTCTGACATTCCTTTTTTGTATATTCATTGAAATTGAACTGTCAGTCAATCGGACGATCGTTTTCTGTCGGCTTAATTGATAACCAATCAAAATATGTTGGTTTCCATTACTCTAATGAACCGAACAATAAGTTCAATAATACAATACTTTTGTTTGAGTAAACAAATACTTAACGAATGAAAGGCATACTTATATTCAAATAAAAGTTTATTGAATGCAATATTAATGCCGTGAAATCAATAGTTTGATATATAATTGTCTTTCAGTGTCTTTCATTTGGTTGATTTGAAAGGCATATCGTTTAATGCACTCTGAAAACTGGAAACATCTGACAAAAATTCAAATCTATTTTTTGTCTTTTGTTATCTGCTTTAGAATTGAAGACAAGTATAACATAAAGTCATTACAAGAATTGTCAGCTCTTTATTGGACACAAGCGAACAATGAATTCGACGAAGAAGTCGCTGAAAATCTACTGCTGAAGAAGGCATTTGATTCTCTGCCAAACGATATAAGCGACTTGAAGACTCTGTGCGAAGACATTTGGAGTGACATCAATGGAGATGATCGAAAGCCATGGAATTGGGGTATGTTTTGATGCTATCAATCAAACTCTACTCTATTTCTATTCAATTATTCAATATTTTGTTTCATTCAAACATTGCCTATAATTTTGGGTCTATTTTTTGCTTACAATCGATATATCAAAAGAACGTTTGCGTAAAACATGAAATTCTTTGAAAACTTATTCACGAATTTCAGAATTTCTTAATTGAATTAATGATTTTTTGCTTCTAATTTTCTGCCATCAGTTAAACTTCACATAAAAAATTCAAAATTCTCTGTCGAGTCATTTCATTAGACATTTATTACATTTTTCAAAAGATTTTCATAGTTGATTTTTTAAAAATTAGTTTAACTAATGAATAGTCTCAAAGTGAGTCTCGATTTCACTCCTTTTTACCAAATTTTTCTCTGAAATTCATTCTTCTGTGACTTTCAGATCAAATGGTGATAACATCTTTGGTGATATCCATTGCCGTGGCGTTGTTAACAATGGTATCAAATGTACAAAAGTCAGGATTTCTGTCGTACGTCACCGGAAACTATTTGGCGCCACAAAACTCTAGGGTAAAGTTTGAGTGGACAGACCCGGCAGTGGTCGGCAGCACAATGTCTTTTGTGGTTAAAGTGAGTTATTCTTTGCAAGTTCTCAAATGGATTATTAATTGAAAGACTTTGAAGTTTTTCCAACGCAATGGTCGTCCGTATCCGATATCAAGTGAGGATAACCTTCGAGTGGAAATAAGACAGGGCTCGCATGTCATTCCTTCATCAACTGAACTGGGCGGATTTGATCCCCGAACTGCAAATACCGCCAGAGTTCAGTTCACTGCCAAGAGATCAGGTTCTTATACCATAAGCATATTAATTGGTCCGAACCCGACTCATATAAGAGGCTCGCCCTTCACTAACATTTATTTTTTGCCAACACTACCCTCTCCTCAGGTCAGACATCCTTTTTATTGAATTAATCGAATAAATTTGTGAAAATTGATTATTTGTTGTCTGAATAGGAAACGGGTTTTATAAACCACTGCTCGACAGTCGTGTGCACAGAGAGGACACCCCACGCCCTCTTCATCGAAATGCATGACAAATATGGAAACTTATGTCCCGTCAGCTCTAACTTTGATCCGAGCGATGACTTCGCTGTGGATTTGGTGGAGATGTCGACTGAAAAACCTATTCATTCGGCCTTTTATTGGGAAATACAATCAAATCTGTCCCGAATAGCACTGGTTTTGAAGTTCGACAACGAAGGCCTTTACAGTGCAATAGTTTCCTATAGAGGGTCAGCCCTAAAAAACGGAGAGTTTAATATAATTGTGTTGAATAGCAGTGAATCGGCATTAGTTCAGAAGAATACCAGCAAAAAGAGTCAAAGCTCTGCCTTCGGCGCCAAACTGTTGTCCATAAACAACGATAGACTCAATAAACCGAAAAAAGTATTTTGTTTTGTGTCACCGAAACAGTTGACAATCAAAGAATACATTCTGAAAATTATTCCCAAACGAGTCGTCACTTTTCGATTGTGTCCGTCGACTAAATTCCAATTCTCAAAGTCAGCCAATCAGTACTCCAGTGATGACAATATGGATGTGCAAAGGCATTTGCTAGTCATCGATGACGGCTGTCAGCCACCAGTGGAACTGCTCAGCGAAGAGCGCAATGTAATCGCTGCCACTTTCACTGCACATCTGCTCAATAATATTGGCGGAAGTGAGACATTCAAAGACAAACAGGATTTCTTCTATTCAGAGGTCAGGAAATGTCATCAGAAGAACTTTCACGAGAAGTACCCGATTAGAATCGATCGGCAAAGACTTCTGGAGTCGTCAATGAAAGCAACGAAAGGGCTGAGTATCAGTGACTGGTGTAAGAACTTTGAGATTCAGTTCATCGGAGAATTGGGCGTCGATTGGGGCGGACTTCGCAAGGAATGGTTTGAACTGTTAAGCAAAGCCCTCTTCGACCCGGACCACTCAGATCTATTCCATCGGTTCAAGAATGATAGGCAGGGGTTAGTTCACCCCAACCCTCGTTCACAATTCAAACTGAAGTATTACGAATTCGCGGGAAAAGTAATGGGGAAGTGTTTGTATGAGTCATCCCTCGGAAGCACTTATAGGCAACTATTGAAGGCTCGCTTTTCGCGCTCTTTTTTGGCTCAACTCATTGGTCTTCGGGTGCACTACAAGTACTTCGAGAGGGACGACCCCGACCTCTATGTCTCTAAAATCAAATATATTTTGGAGAACGACGTCGAAGACATGGAAATCTATTTCGCTGAAGATGAATACGATATGTCTTCAGGGAAGTTGATCCGAACTGTGGAACTGATCGGAAACGGAGCCAAAACCAAAGTGACGAACAGCAATAAACTGCAGTATTTGGACGCATTGGCGCAGTACAGACTCTCCACTTCCATCAAGGAACAGGTCGAGCACTTTCTCAAAGGACTCAATGATTTAATTCCCGACAATCTGTTGTGCATTTTCGACGAAAACGAATTGGAACTTCTCATGTGCGGCGCCGGAAACTACTCCATAGCCGAGTTCAAAGCCAACCACGCCGTCAGTAGCGGTAACTACGAGTTCCGCAAAATATTGGACTGGTTTTGGACTGCAATCTCCAATTTTACCGATGAAGAAATGGCGCGACTTCTCCAGTTCACGACCGGGTGCTCACAACTACCGCCCGGAGGGTTCGCTGAACTGAATCCCAAGTTTCATATTATGTCAGCGCCAACTTTCGGAGTACTGCCGACAGCGCACACCTGTTTCAATCAGTTATGCCTACCTGAGTACGACTCATACGACCAGTTCGAGAGAGCGCTCCGACTGGCCATCAATGAGGGGTCAGAAGGTTTCGGAATGATTTAGAACATCAATTCGTTTATTCTAGTCTTTTAAACAAAGTCTTAATTTTTGCTAATATTTTATATCAATTGATATTTAAATCAATTTAAACGCACTTTTCGTTCCTTAAAAATGATTAATACATCAAAATATCAGTCATTTTCTCATAAATTCGATCTCATTATAAAAAATTATATAAATTTTAATATATTTTGAGTGCCTTCTGAGAGACTGTTATTTGAATGTTTAAATTTGTAGTTCAAATCAAATACTTTATTCTCAAGACTTTCTTCTCTAATATAAAAGTTTTGTCAATCATTTGAAGCAAAAGAAAAATTAAAATTTGATATCAAATCAAATAAAAAAAATTAAGCAAAAAAACGAAAATCAAATCAAAACACAATCCAATCGATTAAATCAATTGAAATAATGTCTGAATCACTGAATGATTGAATCAATGAATTATTTAATGATCAATACGTTATGATTTGAGGGGAAGTGTTGACAATAAATAGCTTCAGAGCGAAATCGGTCCCAACCGGTCGAAGATATTTTTCCGCAAAGATATTGTCCTCTTCTGGTTCATCGAGTCGGCAGCTCTTCTCATTGCGATCCTCTTGGCCTGGGCTACGGCTGGAGAGGCTGTCGAGGTTCTGTTCATCGCCAGACTTGTGTTGACCGATCGGTTGACAATCAGACGATTAGTGGTCGGAACTACAGTCGGCTTTGAATTCCTCATAACTCCTATTCTGTTCTTAACGCTAACCGTTTCTAAACAAGACTTAAGATTAGAGTCAAATGATTGATAGAACAGTTGAATACCTGTGTGAGTGCTCCTCATTTGTGAAGTGGGGGCCGAAATGGGTTTTTTCGGTAAACTATTGGTAACAGTTTTGGTGACTAACAGATTGTTTGATCGCTTATTACTGTTATTAATGTTATTTGAGTTCAATCTAATAATATTCCTATTGTTGGCATTTGTGTCAATACTGTTCCCACTGATAGTCACTCTTCGTTTCGGATTCACTGAATCCAAACCCGAAGTGTTTCCCAAACGCGAGAAAATAGAAGAGCTTTTCTCTGACGCCTTGTCGGCCCCCAAACGAGTGAATACAGACATAGTCTTCGCAGATGAAGAAGATCTGAGAGATTCGTTGGCAAGCATTTGATGTCCGCCATTTTTGTCTGCAAAGTCATCTAGCTCCGAGTCTTCAATGTCTTCTTCCACTTCTTGGGCAACTATTCTTCGAACCTTAGGATTAGTGGATTTAACCAAACCAGAGGTCTGTGCGCTTCTCTTAAGACTTGAAACATTTGAATTGTTGTTTGAATTTTGAGTCGAATCGGGCGCTGAAATTGTCTTAAATCTGGAGGAAAGGGGTCGAGAGGTCTGTTTAGAAGAGGAAGTCTTGGAGTGGGAGATGGCCTTTGGCTCATCATCTGTGGGGCCGAGCAGTTGGTCGCGAGTCGTGTCGTGATGGACACTCTTAGCGTGTCTTAAGATTGCAATCACGTCACCCATTGTTTTGATGCCCATATCATAAAGAATTTCTTTGGTCAGATCCGATAACATATCGTTTTGGATCCGATGCGAAGTGAAGATAATCGCATAATTGGTGGCCACTGTTAGTGGAAGACCCGCATCAGTGAAGAACTTCAACCATTTACTAGTGCTGACGGACATTATCTAAGGCTTTGGTTAATGACCGAAATCAACGGTAATTTCTACTCAACGAATAAAATCCTTTTATTTACACTAAAAATGTCTTTCATATGAAAACATTGAAAGGCTTTGAATGAAAGCATTAACTGGTATTTGATTATCAAATGGTTTGCAAATTAAGAAACGTTTTCTGTAACTCAGAGCAACACAACTCAAAAACATGTCTTTCTAAGCGTTGTTATGAGTGACGCGAAATAACCACTAAAAAGTCTAATGTATTAAATATCAAAGAAGAAACAAAACTGAAGTCAACGCCATCTCTTCGTTGTCTTCAAATTGACTTTTGATTGTTTTGTTTGAAAAAAGTTTTTGAGACTAAAAAACTTTTCCTTTGATTCTGTTTTTATCGGAATCTAAAGAATCTGATGAAAAATGAGCTGAAATTTGATTCTAGTGATTGACAGGACATAAAACCATGAAATCAATTGAGTTATTCATTTATTGGTTCATTTGGTGTTCGAGCGTTTTGTTTGCTTTCTTTTCGTTCATATTTGACTCCAAACGTCTGTATATTTAGAACCAAATCAAAATTGATCTCAAGATTTGTTTCAATTGATATTTCTTTAGATTTGATTGAATTGATTGATTCCAAAGACCTGAGCGATGGGTGGCTTCTGAAGGGATTGCGAGACGTTTCAGACTATGAGTGGAATGCAATCAGACATACATTCGTTAAACATTTTGAATACATTTTAATTTATTTAATATTAACGCAAATCATCGCTAAATACAAACCAAAAGTAAATGAAAACTATTTGAGGATATCTTTAATTAGTTGTTAATTATATTCCAGTATTTGTGGCACTTCTTCACATTATATTCTTCGGCCGCGATATTAGTAGTTCTGAACTTAAAGTGTTTGTTAATAATTTGGTTCAATATATTGACAGCACTTGTGATCCACTCATTTGGCAATCATTTGATGTGTTATTTGTTATTTGTCTTCAGTCTATATTCAGTCCACAATTCGCCGATTTTTGTGAATTCTTCATTAGATCTGAACGAAAGACAACAGTTCCTATTTGAGGTGTGTATGGCGTGGCTCAACGCCAAGTGTCTCAGCTTTTCAATCGATCGGATCCGCAATCAAATTCACCGTTCATTCGAATGGCCTCAACTGATCCAATGTATGGCATACTGTCTCTATTTGCCGGCATTCTTCACGGGACCCATTCATCTCTACAATACTTTCATAAGTGATGTCAGAAAAGAATAGTTTTTGAAATAATTGAAAAATTCATTCGTTTTTTGTTTTATAGTTCAATAGACTTGACGTCAGTTGGAATCGAAATCGACTTTTTTTGGTCTTAAAACAAGTGATTCGATACACGTTTTGGACACTAATTCTCGAATTGATGTTACATTTCGTGTATTCTTCTTCCGTCCAATTCTACCCAGAATTGAGTGAAATGCTAAGTGCCTGGTCTTTGTGTGGGTTGGGTTTTGCACTGCCGCTCATGTTTTTCCTAAAGTATTTCATCATTTACGGCTCAGTGGCCGCAATCGCCGAAGACATACAGGGATTCCATATGGCAGCACCGCCTAAATGTGTGGCACGAATACATTCCTCGTCCTATTTGTGGCGTCACTTCGATCGCGGACTCTATTCATGGCTTCAATGGTTTGTAATTTAGTTTTCATTTAAAGCATAATTAAAATTTGAAATAAATTTTTAGTTATTTTTATAAACCGATAATCGGCTCGAAATGGAATAATTGGCGAAAAGTATTGGCCGGTTCTGTGGTCTTCTCCTGTGTCTGTTTGTGGCACGGAATGGACAAAGCAGTCGTTGTCTGGTCTGTTCTTAACTTTTTTGGCGTTTCCTTTGAAATGGTCGTCAATTCTATCTATTCTTCCAGATTATGGATTTTCATCAAAGTATTGACTTTTAATCCGAATATTTAAAACTAACTGAGAATTAATTTTCTGGTTTTAGAAAAATCTGTCCGAAGATAACAATCAAAGATTGAAAGCACTGATCGCCAGTCCGTTCTTCACCGTAGCGTTTGTCTCAAACCTATTCTTTCTGTCCAATTGGGAGGTCGGCTCCTGTTTTATCCGTAAAATATTATTTACTTTTCCGGTGCCGTTAGTGCCCACTATTTTAATTATGTACTGCGGATGTCAGGTCTCTATTGATTGTATTAAAAGAGAGTCGCTTTCAATCAATTAAATATTATTTCGTTTTATTTATAATCCAATTTTAAAACAACTTTTATTTAAAAAACTGCTATTTAATTGCCCTGTCTATTTGCCCTGTCTATGGTTGTAATTAATTGAATCTAAAATTTTGAATTTTCATTTAAAGAGTATGTGATTGAAAGGTTTGATTAAACTTTTAGTATAGATATCTGTCAATGAATTTGATTGTTTTAAGTGCTTTTCAATGTTTTCTTTCAATAGTTTTAACGCAATTCTCTCTTTCTTTCGATGACTTATTTTACCGAAAGTCCATTGGCTTAAGACAGCACTGACTGCGATATACTGGACTTCTTCTAGAGTTAATGTAAATTCAATGGCATTCAATTGATTCCACTTTTGTGACAAATCGTAAATCATTTTGGAAATACTGAGAGTAAACCTGAGAATCATTTGAATACTTTGTTTGGACTTCCATTTGGAAACCTTCAGAAACGCTGACAAACGTAGTGACTGCAAAAGAACTCTTTCATAGATATTTTTGGCCACAAGACGGCTGTCATTGACTCTATGGTCCAATAATAGTGAAGACATGTGAAGTGACACCTGTCCTAAAAATATCGATTCAAATTACAACTTATAATTGAATTGAACTACAGTCAAAGCTCGTTTTTGACCCTCGGTCGGGGTTGGCTAAATTGAGATAACTTTGAACGAAGGAATAAACGAGCGTTAAAATGGACTAAAATCTATTAGGGATAAGAAGGAGCTTTGACTGAGCTTGGTCACTTCAGAACTTTTATTGAAAACATACCTAAAATTGCGTTCATTACGTGTTTGAGCGGAAAATTTGGATTACAATTGAATGTATCGTTTATGAAGAGATCATAATATATGCCATAATCGCCACAAACTGAAAGACTTTGGATATCAATAATATGTCCAAAAAACTTAATTTCGTTAATTAAATGCACTCCCAATCCGTTTATATCGAAATTAGTGCTCAATTTATTCCAGTTTATCGACAGATTGTAGTTTTCAAAAGATGACATATTTCGTAGTTTTTCTATTATTCTGATTGCCCTCAAATAGGAAGGTGTTATGAATAGGAAGTCATCCGCTTGAATAAGACGAACTTCAGATTCCAAAAGACCCAGGTCTTCAAAATAGTTATCGACGAGTGAGTCAACATATATGGAACATAATTCGCTGGAAAGCATACCTCCCTGTCTTATACCAGAGCTGATCCGATAGAATGACTTTTTGCTTACTTTGATTATGGCTTTGAAAATATATGTCTTAATGTAATTCTTAATTGTTTCATAAGAATAAGAATTTTTATACGATTTTGAGACGATTACCGAATTCTGGAGTTTTATGTTATTATTGTTCGCAATTTTCCGAAGAGTTCTTTCGTCTTTCATTTCGATATAACGGATGTGTTTAACGAAAAGTCTTTTATTACATTTAATAATTCTGTCAAACTCTCTGATTGTCACCTGATTGTCAACAGTTATGTGTTTGAATTGATTGTCGATAATGTCGAACAACTTGTTCTGATTAATAGATGGATAACAGTTTGCGATATCAGCTCTAATGAAGAACAACTTCTCTCTGTTTGGCGATGACTTCAATTTAAGTATATTTTGGTGAAGGGTTTGCTTTGAGTTAAATGAGCCGTCATTTGAAAAGCTTCTTAACTTTTTCAGAACAATTAAAGTCAATTTAAGCAAATTTTTCATTTCTTTCAAATGCGTCGAAACCATTGGTTTCAAGCGATTAATGAATCGAAAGTCTCTGGTCTTCGGAACGAACCGATAGGTCGACAAACTCAACAGATTTAACGAACCCTTTGGTAAGATTTGAGACAATTCTTCGCTATTGATTGCAAGCAAATAGTTTTGTTTGACTAAACCATTGATAGCTAATGTCTTCATTTTAGTCCATAAGTCGAAGCGATAAAAGAATAGGTTATTTGATTTCATTGTTTCCGTGATATAGAATTTCGACTTCAGAAGAGTTAACACATATTTTATTAACCACTGAATTAAAGCATTACTAATTTGTTGCCCAATGGAAGTGCCGGCAATTTCTTTTAGCCATTGAATTTCATTGAGTTTGATATTATTCTTAATGTCCGGGACATATAAAACTGTATTCAGACCACAATTTATTAAAAGCTTTGAGTTATCGAAGAATGCCTTAAAATTTGATTTATTGCCAAACAGTTGAAGGGGAAAGACATTATAGAGGACAGAATAGACAAATTGAATAACCTGTTTATGGGTGGAGTATAGGTCTAAAGCTGTTCCTAATTCATATTGATATTTGTCGAAAAAGCCGGAATCGATTGGACAGAATTTGTTTAAAAGCTTATCGAAGCGACAGGTCTTGTGTCGGACAATCATATAGTGAAGAAGAGGCCACAACTCTTTCTTAGTCTTCTCAGGTATTTGTTGTCTCAGCGATTCATTGAATAAATCGGAGAAGAGTTGATGGCATTGAATGCAATACTTCTCCAAAGTAAAGGATTTCCTGAAACGACCGCTCGATTGACGCGAATATAACATAAATTTACGGACGATTTGATTGCTTTTGTCTCTCATTTGTCTTTTATTGTCCTCTCTTTTACCATTAATTCTAGTTTTTAAAACTCTTTCAGAACCATTAGTTTTTAAGAATTTATTACTTATTAGGTCTTCAGGCGATTCTTCAGACAATTTTCGTTTCAATGACACATTGTTTTGACCATTGACTTGACTTTTAATCAGTTTTATTGTCTTTTTATCTTTGATTTGAATGGTTTTGTCACTCAGTTTATTATTGGGAACATTGATATCAGATTTGATTTGATTCCACACATTATTAGTGATCGAAAAGCCGAACATTTGTTGATAACAATTGAATCCAATCTCTTGAAAGAAAAGACATTTGTCTAAGAGATACCTGAAGACCGATTCGTTAACCACTGAATACAATGTCTCGAAGTGTTGCTTATTATCACTGATATAATCGATGAAATCATTCTTAGGAATCAGTTTCTGGTTTTGCCAAAAGCCTTGTTTATTATAAGTCCGCAAATAGTTTTCTATAATATTGTCCAATGATTTGTCACTTTTGGGACCAAATAATTGTCTAAAGTCAAGACAATCATTGGCCACAATAACAGTTTTTTTACAAAACTGTTTAAATTCTTCACTCAATTGATTGAAATTGAAATCACTTTCAAAGCAATTGATTATTATTTGGTCTAATCTTAAGACTGATTTGTAAATCGTCTCTAAAATTAAACTCATTTTAAAATTTAGTGAAACATTTGATGAGAAAAGTGACACACATTTATTGGAATTTGACTGCTATGAAATATGTTGACCATGGTCACTAATCTCAGAATAAACAAACCAATAGAAGAGGGCAACAAAATTAATCCACTCTTCAAACAAACAATTGATTCCTAAAAATCACTACAGTTTTGAATCAAACTTTTGAGTCAAAACCTTTTGGAAGCTTTCATTTTAAACGATCAAAGTTTTAATTTTGAATTTTTCAGTCAAAAGACAATTAATATAACTTTTATTTAAATATATTTTATGCTTAAATATATTAAATATAATATTTTAAAACTAATGATTAAAAACATCAAAATATTTGAGTTAAATATTTATATATTTATATTACATTTGAAATTTAAAATATCATAACTTTTGTAGAATCTGACAAATTGTGGCCAAATTTTGTACGAATTTGTGAACAAATCAAACATAAATCGGAGAATTATTAGACTTCGGTATCATATCGTTTCTAATCACTATAGCAGTTGTTTCTGAAAACAAACAAGATAAGACAACATTGAAACTAACAAGTTCATATGCTTGTTTATATTAAAAAGTTACTACAAAGCTATAAAGTTGATAGTACACTGGAAAACTGCTAAACCAAGCACTGAAAAGTCAATGGAAATCAAAAACTATTGCAAGGGATAGTTATTTTCTAAAAGATGAGTGTCACGAACTTTTAAAATGTATAAATCCAAATACAAAACACTTACAATAATTTCATTGCTGAGATTGAAGTTTTGACTTTGTAAAATCATAAAATGTGAAAATAATAATGATAAATGGGTAAGCAAGCTATCAATTTTTAAAAATAAATGGCCATTAAAATCTTCATACATGTATTTAATGATTATTGTGTTAAAAAAGTTCCTAAATTGTATACTTCGTTAACAGATCTTAAGAGTATATCTCAAGTACTTCAGAAAAATGGTTAAGTGTCTAATAAATTGTTTTTCAGATGTTTGCAAATAAATTATAATTGAAAAGCTGTTTTTGACCTTGAAATATATACTAGAATAAAAACAATTTATGCCTGTATATTTCTGAATAAAAAAGGTTCCTGATCTTTTAATTTTAACTTATATTTAAACTGCTGAAATTAGTCTCTAGCAGCAGAGTGAGGTCATCTGAATAAAACTTAAGATAAATAGACCATATTCATTTCATGTATGGTATTTTAATGGGAATGCATAAAATTCCAAAAAACACTAAAAATTGGAGCCCCTATCCCCAAAAGTTTTGCTTCCCAGCTCTTGGTGGAATAAATCACCTTGAAATATAAACAATCTGATCAAGCGAAAAAAAATCATAAGATAATTGGTCTACACTCCTGGTTTGGAATGAGTGCAAACTTATCCGAGAGATATTTTGGCAAGATCATTAATGAGACCTTAGAAAACTTAAATGAAAAGAAAAATACCGGAAATATCCTTCAGATCGACACAATTGACGTTTAAATTTCTACTTCTTTCCGCATTTTTCTTGCGAATCCACCAAATGAACAAATAAATAGGAATAGCGGACACGGATGACAGAGTGAAACACCAGCCAAGAATTGTGGCCCAAAGGGGGTAATCGTAGTTATAATAAGTCAAACTCTCAGAAGTGACGACTGATATAATGATTACTGCCTATCAATTCAAATGCAATTTCCATTTATTGCTAGACATTAAGAAAGGTGATTTAAAACCAAGAATTTCAATACCGTTAAAAAACAGGGAGATATATATTTCCAGGACAGCACCCAATATCTATTGGGTCGGTAGCCTATCATCGATTCGATGTCCGCACAAAATCTATCGGATCCTAAAGTTTATTGTAATGAAGTCGTTAAGGATTGATATGAAATAACGGCGATTACCGTAAAAGTATGTGACGGCCATCGCCTCAAACATCGCAGAACAGAGCAAAGAACTACCGGCGGAATAGCTGTCGAACCAATACATTGTGTATCCGCCGCCCTTTTGAACGACAATATTAATTCAAAGACACTTCAAGTCAAATAAATGAACAGTACTTGAGTGCAATTAACGAGAGCTCCAAGAAATGATGTGCTGATCACTATAATTGTGAAATATTCTCGTTTCAGACGTTTAATATTGAACTCATCTATTAAACCGGTGATCACTGCTTCCAATCCTCCCATCTTTAAAAGCAATAAATAGAAATTATTCACTCATTAAATTGGAGAATAAAAATTTGATGATTTATGGTTATTATCTCTAAAAATAGATTCAATCAATCAATTCCCACCATTTCATTATAAATCAAGAGAAAAGAGTTCTGAAAAATTACCGCCGAATCAATTCCAAGAGTGAGTAGCATAATGAAGAATAATAGGGACCAGAACTTGGCAAATGGTAAAGTTGAGAGAGCTTCAGGATAAACCTATTCAGATTAACTTGTTAAGCTCAATTTTTGGCCATTAAACAAATTTACCTGGAACACGAGACCATAGCCTTCGGCGGCCACATTTTGTATCTCTTTTTGCATACTGTGGGCCATATATCCCAAATAAGTGAAGATAACGAACCCGGAGTAAAATGATGTCAAAGAGTTGACGCATGCAGTTATCAGACAATCTCTTAATGAATTATAAATCAACAAAAGGTTAAAATTTAGGAAAATGTTTGAATAGAGAAATACAAACCGATAACAATTGTTATTAAACTTATTGAAAGAGGCATATGTCAGGTGCACTCCAAAGCCCACTCCAATCGAATAGAATACTTGGACGGCAGCGTCCGTCCAAACCGATGGCTCCAATAACTTTTCCAATCGTGGGTTTATATAATACAGAATTCCTTCGACTTTGAATTAAAACCAGAATTTCATTTAGCTTTTCATAAAAGGATAAGAATGTGGTAAAGTGTTTACCAGCGCCCGGAAGGAATAAACCCCTAATTAGCAGAATTGTTAATATTAAATAAGGAGCAGTTGCTGTCACCCAAACCACCTGGTTATAAACAAGTGAAATTTTCATAATATGAACAGTACTTTAATTTTGATGACTACCTTTCCAGAAGACTTGACGCCTTTGAATAATGAAAAGTAAAGAACACAAAACACAATAATCAAACATCCGATCAGTTCTGGTCTGAAAGTTCCCATTCCTGCCAGACCTCCAGCCTTGTCGATTTCTAATAGCCCGTACCTTTTCATTCAAGCATGATCAATTTGTTAAATTTGTTTAAATAATTCAAAAGATGAATAATCAAATATCATAGAGATATGTCAATCCAATACTGCATTCTAAGAGAATATAGGATAATATCAAGAATTTGAACTATCTCACTTTTAATTAAACTAATCATCAATTATTTTTTCGAGATGAACATTAATTTAAATGTAATTATTCTTGCTTAATTGCAAAGAAAGGGGAGATAGGCAAATTTATTAACAAAAAAGAAGTTCAACCACAGAATATACTCGATTGTAAGGGAACTGTTGCTCTTCTATATAATGTGCACTCAGGAAGGAAAGTATGTGCACAGAATATTACTGGGAATAAAAATCAATAAAATCTAATAAACAATTAAATATTTGCGCACTTCAAATATTATGCAAGTTATCAATCAATTGCTGAATTAAAATTTTTCATTAAAACTCACCAAAAAAATTCTTCTGTCGGCGAACTTCTGTTCGTCAAATTAATTTCGATGCAATTACTTTTGTTTTGCTGGCATTGGGCCACAGAAAAACAATTCTTGGTATTGTAGTCATTCTCGCAGTGCTGCCACGGCATCAGATCCCCTAAACAGGTCCAATCATTTCAGTTAAAAGTGTTACTCAAAATTTGAAACATACCTGATGTTATTATTTTGAGAATATAATAAGTGGCCCAGGCTATGATCACGTTGTAGTAGAAGGAGACGTACCACGAGATCAATACACAACAGTAACCGATTCCTTTCATTGGAGGGCATATCTTATTCCACATCGTTATGGGTCCGGATTTGGTGAACTGACCCACAGATAACTCGAGAAAAAATAGCGGCAGTGCACCGAAAATTAGCATGATCGTATATGGTATAAGAAAAACACCTAGAGAATAGACAATTATGTCATTCTATCCAGATTTGTATTAAAGTAAAAGTAACCCTAAATTAGAAGTTATGTGCAATTGTCTGATAAATCAAATTATTTGGTTATTTTTATCATGCATATTATCATGCATATTAGTCAAATATTCACTTAAATAAGCTATAATGAGATAACATACCGCCGCCATTCTTGTAGCAAAGATATGGGAATCTGTGATATTTTTGGTCGATTTAAAAACTGAATTCAAGTTAAGAAATAGCAAGATGAAATTAACAAACCTCCAGACATTGGACAGATCTACAGCGAAGCCGATGATAGATAGGAGAAAATCGATTTTCTTGCCCCACTCGAGTCTTTCTGGTTCACCATTCTCAATTTTGTCATTTTCGAAATTCTCGACTTTCTTCAGAACATTGCTTTTAATTATTTCTTTGTCTTTGTCTTTACATATCTTTCTTATGGCTAATTGTGTTCTTAATTTAGAAAATTTTTGTCTCCATTTCGATATAATAACAGAACTGTTTTCACTGATGTTGTCCTCCAAGTCTTCACTGTCTTCGAAGTGCTTCGAATGAACTTTTTGTTCGGATAACAATAGTTTTGGAGTTGAATGCAATGAATCGTAACCTGAATGCAAACCATTCCACAAAAAATCATATGAATTGGCCATAAATTAATATTTGAAACACAAATCATACTTTACTTTTCATATAAAATTAATTTTGTCTGTCTCTCACATATTTCAGTCATTAATCATTAAAACAAGTTACCTTTGATCCAGCACATCGCACTTAATCTAGGAATTTTGATCCACATGTGTATCATTAAATTTTGGGATTAAGTTGACATACTTTTACATAAATGTTTGGCTAAACTTATTCGAAATTTTAACATTCAATTTGAATGGTTATCAAATCAATGGTCGAATACATACCTAAATCTACAAAATGAGGTGATTTGCTCTGACATGAGTGATGTGATATGAGGTCCACCTGAACGCCAATGTCAGAAAATGACCTGTCGTCCAGTGTTTCGATGTTTTCAATGCAAAGTGACGAGGTCATTTCGTCTAATATCAAATAATTGGTCTTTTCGATGATAATAAGATGCTTAATTGAACTAGAACTGGCAAGTTTTTTGAGATTCAGAGAACAGAATTGAATTCATTGTGATTTTGTTTAGAATCAAATAAAAATTTTGAATAAAATAAATCGATGACTCAAATAGAAAACAATGACCACAACGATTGGCAGCAATCGGCTAAGACTTCTGCAGAACTTAAACGGTATGTTTGAACGGAAAATGATTTGCATTTCAATCAAGACTTTGAACGCTTCTAACTATAAATTGCTGAACAATTAATGAGTTGTAAGTTATGTCGAATCACTCATTAATGGCAATCGATTGAACAAATGATTTGTTTAAAGTTTAAAATATCAAAAACACATTCAAACAGATTTCAATTATCAAAGTTATGGCAAAACAAAACAATTATGAATTTATTTGCAAACATAAGAGGCGTTCGATATAAGACTTAATCAAATATTATCTTAACTGAAGACTAATAAAAGTTTATTGTGAAGTCTTAATACCAGTCCAGCACTTGAGTCGCCATAATTCCCATTTGCCAACACTTTCCCATTGAAATTACCGAAACCGACTGAGCGCTCAGCTCCGACTTACATTTATGCAAAAGTTTGTGGAAAGCCTTTAGAGGAAAAAAAATGAAAGAAGATCTGGAAGTTGGAAACGCTTTGGACTTTCATTATTGTTGAGAAATGAGTGATGAAAATGAGAAGCTATAGCTCTGCCTCCAGTTTAGTGCTAATCATATTAATAATATGACAGTCCATTCATTGAGTTCTAGATATTGGAAAAATTCTTGACATAACTCTGAATGTATGGCCAAAACTATTGTGAATTTCGATTGCACTCTACTGTAGAATATTAAGAATATTTCCTTCAAAAAAACTATCGTCACATCTAAACAGCTATTCCTCTAATAAACTGAAGAATAATCGCTGTTTTGAACCAATTTTAAGGCAAAACACAATTTTATTGCTTTTGCCTCAAAATAATTGATTGAAAAATTATAATCACTTTAAACGAATTGTTTTCCTGGTTTGAGCTTAAAAAGCACTGATATTCTGTCCTATATTTCATCCCAAAGTGTATAGAATATGAAAAAATTGCGATTCAAATAAAATTCAAATTTTTTATTGGAATTACAGATAAGAATCAAATAAGAAATACAATTAAATCTGTTTTAAACGGATAGGCATTCAATGTCCTCCTCTCAAACGAAGGACGAGATGAAGGGTCGACTCCTTTTGAATATTGTAGTCGGAGAGAGTGCGCCCGTCTTCCAACTGTTTGCCAGCAAAGATCAGTCGTTGCTGATCCGGAGGAATGCCCTCTTTGTCTTGAATCTTTGCCTTCACATTCTCGATAGTGTCAGACGGTTCCACTTCCAAAGTGATAGTCTTTCCGGTCAGGGTTTTCACAAAGATTTGCATTCCTCCTCTGAGTCGCAGAACTAAATGAAGGGTTGACTCCTTTTGAATGTTGTAATCAGAGAGGGTTCGGCCGTCTTCGAGTTGTTTACCCGCAAAGATCAGTCGCTGTTGATCCGGGGGAATGCCTTCTTTGTCCTGAATCTTTGCCTTCACATTCTCGATAGTGTCAGAGGGTTCCACTTCCAGAGTAATCGTCTTTCCGGTCAGGGTTTTCACGAATATCTGCATTCCTCCCCTCAAACGGAGTACCAAATGAAGTGTCGATTCTTTCTGAATGTTGTAGTCGGAGAGAGTGCGCCCGTCCTCCAACTGTTTACCAGCAAAAATCAGACGCTGTTGGTCCGGAGGAATACCTTCTTTGTCCTGAATTTTTGCCTTTACGTTCTCAATGGTATCGGAGGGCTCGACTTCCAGAGTAATGGTCTTTCCGGTTAGGGTTTTGACAAAGATTTGCATTCCTCCCCTCAAACGAAGGACCAGATGAAGGGTCGACTCCTTTTGAATGTTGTAGTCGGAGAGGGTTCGGCCGTCTTCGAGCTGTTTGCCCGCAAAGATAAGACGCTGTTGATCCGGAGGAATGCCTTCTTTGTCCTGGATCTTTGCCTTCACATTCTCGATATTGTCGGAGGGCTCGACCTCTAATGTGATGGTCTTTCCGGTCAGGGTTTTCACGAAGATTTGCATTATCTCTGAAAACAACGCAAA
Organism: Euzetes globulus; assembly: GCA_034695525.1. Classification (NCBI taxonomy): domain Eukaryota; kingdom Metazoa; phylum Arthropoda; class Arachnida; order Sarcoptiformes; family Euzetidae; genus Euzetes; species Euzetes globulus. The sequence goes on from JAQIWP010000492.1 coordinate 23,706, forward strand.
TACAAAACACAGTTAACTATTGAAATATATCTCAAATTTAAAAAATTCAATTAAAAAGGCATTAAATCGCGAGAAATATCGTCTAAAATGGCTTTCATTTTAATTACGCATTCAATTGGTTTGCCTTCAATACAATTGAATTTAGAGTCAATTGTAAGCAAAATTTAATCAAAAATAACTAAAATGAGTAACAAATAAAGAAAATTAATCAATACTTACAATAAGTTTAGTTTAAATCGCAATTTAAATAAAATTCAATTGAAGTAATCAAACGTTTGTTTCAGTATTTCATCAAACAATGATTGAATGCAAAGACTTTGCTCTCCTTTTAATGTTCCCTATTTTCAGTACACTTACACTCTGACTCATTCATAAACAACGTTAGACTCTTAGAGGTAGACAATCAGAGGTTATCTCTTTTCATGGAAAAATTATTGACAAAAATTTTATCAACTTTAAGGGTATAGAAACTGCAATTAAATCGTAACGTTGTCTCTGACTATATGAAAGCACCTTAGAAACAGTGTCGACCAATGAGAGAGAGCTTAAAAAACCTACACTTTAGTCGCTCCGAAGAGTTAAGTCACAGATTGCTTGCAATACGTGTAATGAAATACAGGAAAACTCCGGAATTGAAATCAAACTTTTTTTTAATGAAAACGTTTACCCGTTTTTATGAAGAAAAATAAGGAAAAGTCAGGAAAAATAAGATTTTTTTTATACAAATATTGTTCCGTTGAGTAAAACATTTTTAAAAATCCGAAAATGATTACGAGTTTTGTTTTCACGACAACATTGACCGCTATTCTCAAGGAATTTAATTGTTTTTCAATAATATTCAATACAAAACGAAGTGTAATAAAGAAAAATTATAAGTCATTTGTTTTGTAAATTAAGGAATCAATTGAAGGCTTTTCATTATTTTTGGCATAAAATCAATAAATTAATTGTTTTAATAAAAATAATTTTATTGGTTGTGGGCATTGTGAGTGGAGGGGGGGGGGCCACCGGGGTCGAGTTGGAAGACAATGCAATGCATCCCAATTAGAACTGGACGTCCCATATGATACACTCGAGTACCAATTTTTTGAACAACCATTTTTGTCAACATACT
>JAQIWP010000493.1:0-24785 GCA_034695525.1 Euzetes globulus
AGCTTATCTAGCAAACAACAATAAATGAGTCAAGATATTTTCAACCCCAATATAAATCTTGGCAGACTATGCAAATATTCAAAGAAAGGACAATTTTAATTTATTGTATAGTCACAAGATGGAAAAACTTTCATACAAAGATCTTATTACAAATTCAAAAATAGGACAAACTATAAAATCAAACATTTTTGGTTAAATTATTTAAATGACTTTAATCATTATTAAATTCCTTTATTAATGATTTGTTGCTTACTCATTTCAATTGTTAAGATATGTCTGAAAATATTTATTAATAATCTATTCTTACAACTTTAAGCATGAAAACTGACTAAAAATTTGAAACCTTTTTAAATCATTGCGTTTCAAAGATCTTGAGCATCATCATGGTCATCTACATAATAAGATGGTAATGACCAGATCTATCTGATTTGATTTGATCAAAGTATCCTACACAATTTTTAACCGAATTTCACTGAAAAAAAGTTCATCGTATCGTTTGAAGGGAATGCAATTTCTCAAAAATTATAATTAATGTTTCTTTAGTGATGAGTGGGTGAAACAGACAACTCTTTTTCCTACCAAACCCTAAACAGAGTTATTACACTCCAGTAATCTCTTATTCTTATGTAACACTCAAATAATTATTCAGAGAATGAGACAGTTCATTCCACTACACCTACAATCACCACCTAATCTTTGTCGAATCAAAGGAAACTTTTCAATTTAATCAAACATTCAATTGAATATATAAAATGTTATTCACCTTTTTTTTCCTGCAGAGGAATATATTGAATCCATTATAAAATTTAGCATACTTCTATTTGACCATGATTGAACAAGGTTCAATAAGTTTCCTATTTTCTTCATTTTAATGACTCTGTTTTAAAATGTTTGCTTTTTAGTCTAATTTTACAGTTTTGTATCAAGCAAATATTTAATTTTTTAATTCTTTAACACAGAATCGACGTAAATTATACCAGAATAATTGATTTATCGATCCAGCTGACTATTTAAATGATGTCATTGTAATTAACTAATACAGTAAAGAACTGAAGTTTGACCTGAAGTTGAGATAATTTCAATTAATCATAAAAAATATAAAACAAGAAAAAACAAGAATTGCTAAAATTGTATCATGCTCATTCAAATCAACCGATATTATTTAAGCAAGAAAATAATACCTGGATCAATTAAAAACCTCAATTCAACATTAATAAAGAGTTTCGACTGTATTTGTGATTTGCGGTCCATCTGCTGAAAGCTTTACTAAACTGAATGTGTATTTGATTTTGAGTTCAAATTTTTCATTTATTTACAAACATTGAAAACACGAAAATAAACATTAATTTGAATAATAAAATGTTTGACTTAATTATAAAAGGCTTTAAAAATGTTATTGAATTATAGTTGAAGTAATTGTTAATTGTTTTACACAAAAGCGATGTCTTTTCAGTTCATATTAAATATGTTATGACTTTTAGGCCAAAAATCAATACTCAGTTCAATTTGAAATGAAATGTAAGTAAAAAATCTTTCATTTTCTTTAAAAATCGTGTCATTATTACCTCAAAATGTTCAATGCAAATGAGTGTAATTAAAAAAATTATCTGAAGCAAATTTCCCTAAATGTCCAGGCAAAAAAAACTGTTACAATCTTGATGTGAACGTAAACCTAATTTATTTGTCACTTTTTATGAATGAAAATTAATGACCAAATTTATGAATGAAAACACTAAACGAAAGCCAAAAGTGTAGTAAACATTCAAATCAGGTATTGATTAAAAGTAAAGTAAAGGAAAAAATTGTTTCATTTGATTAATGGTCTGCAGAAGAAATCGATTTGATTCAGGCTTTTCGTAGGCTTTCCACTCGGATTGTGGACTGAATTTGGGGATAAAAGAACCTGATCTAAATCAAAATCAGTTATTCAGTCATCCATATTAATGAATATAATTATTAATTTAAAAAATACTTCATTTTTTGTACTGATTTATGCGCCAAAGCGTAGGACTGACGTCGAGTGACAGCACTCTTGAAATTAAGTTTTCATTTGTAAAATTCACATAACATTTAAATATTTTTAAAAAATAAACTCAATATTGAAAAAAACTGAGTCATTCCGACCAACAAATAAAGTTATATTTCCGTTCAAATTAATGCCTATTTTTGGAGAAATACTTTTCTTCTGTTGACTTCTGTTTTACTCAAACAATAAAATAAAAATTTTTCAACATTTCCTGTATTTTAAACATAGTTCTCTAAAATTCATTGTTATTTGTTTGAACTAGATAGAAAATCTCAATAGAAACAGTAAATTGTTTGGGTTTGCCGTCAGAACCATTCACACAAATAAACATTAAAGAATCCTGCTCTGAATTGCTAGATTCTTGTCCGAAAAACATGATTTAATGGAAAGATTGGTACAAATTTTCATTCAATGCAATCATAAATCACAGATTTTTTTTTGAAAATTTATGTTTGAAATTGAAAACATGAGAAATGAAGTTATGATTTATTTATTTGTCTAATGATTTATGAATTCATACTGTGATCGCATCAATAATTCAAACATTGCATAAAATATTGAAAAGTTGAGCAAAATATGTTGAAATTGTGCAGAATTTCAATATATTTACAAATTTCAAACCAAATTCTAAAGTCAACAAAAAGCCACAAAATATTTCTGAATATATTTTTCAAAAACTTGATTTTCAGACTCATTTTCAACTCATTTTCGACTAATTTTGTATTTGAATTACTTTTTAAAAAATAGATGAATAGATAAAAACAGCAAAAATATCAGTCCTTCTGATAGTTAGTCCGTGTGCTGTCAATCACCTGTTCTATTGATTACAGCAAACAAATAGGTTTCAGTGAAAAAATCATAAAAACAATAAACATATCTTCTGATAAAAGTCGAATTTTTAGCCTCAAAGGTGTAGTACTAATAAAGAGTCATCCCTATTTTTCACTTGCACACCTTATCATTACCTAACCGACCGGTGCTCTAACTCTTATGGTGTGCGTCTGAGTGTGTGTTATATGCCTTATATGGACGGCATTTCTAACCTGACTAAACGCCAACACAATTATAGATTTTTTTATTTATTATTTTCCGCTAAAAATCTCTATTGAAATGTCTTTTTTCGAAACTAATTATTAAATTCAAGTCTTTTCGGTTCGCTTTTCTGAAGAGTTATTCCCATTATTTTTGAGTTCAACTCAAAAGAGTACAGAATTACTTTTTTGAGTGGTTTATCACATTCTCCTCAGAAGTCTGACAGAACAGAATATACCTGTGCTTTGATTACAAGACTTTATTTATTAAGCTTTTTATGTTTTACCAATGCATTTGTGAATTGTTTTCTTATTTTTCGCTTTCAGTCACTGATTTTTTTTCTTCGTTGTGATAGAGTTCACGCATTTTCATGACTTCACACAAGTTTTACTTTTTTTCATTGAATTCAAGAATTATTATTATTTAATCTTTTCTTTTACGGGAGGGAAAAGACTGTGCGCTCACAAAGAATAGTGTCTGAAAAGTCATTGAGAATCGACTCATAATTTTTGTTTTGAAAACAGTTTCCATTCTTTTATCGGATAATTTATTGGTCATAATCGGCCGTAAAATGTTCTGAAAAGACTTATTTTAAAACGTTTCTGACTTTTTTTTAAATAAATAATTTAATCACATCTCAAATGTTAATACAATTTGTGTTTTGGAGGCAATTGTGTTATGCATTGAATTCGGATTAAAATTATGTTTTCATGTCTTTTATGACTCGCTAATAGCCGTTAAATTAAGCGGAAAAAGCCATTGCCTTAAAGGTATTATAATTATAATTAATATTTGAATTTCTGTCTCTATTTTATTCCCAGTCCCTTTTTGGTATGTATTTGCTCTGAATTCGTGCCTTTTGTCTAAACATTTGCAAAGACTTTTCAATAGTGAACTCAATTCATGTAAAACCTTTTTCTTCTTCTAAAACACGCTATCAAATGATTGTCTCATTTGTTATCCAAATCTTTTCCATTCATTTATTAATTATTTGTTTATGTCATTTGCTTGATATTCTGTATCTTGCATTCAAATTATATTCTAACATGGTAATCAGGACCTGGACATAGCATAGGCTATTATTAAAACATGAATTACCCATTTAAACTAATGTCTGTCGATTAAAATTTCCATTAATTTGCAATAATTTTGAAATTTTTAATTACTATATGCCTCTGACTTTGACTTATATTTTGCAAAAATGAAAAATAAAATATTTTACTGCATTTAAATTGCATTATAAGTCGTTAACTAATTATTTAAAATCTGTGCACAAAAATTCAATACACTATAAAAGGCAACATTTTGTAACAGATTTTCGCGAAAATTGAACCTTTCTTTTGATTAATTCCGACTTTTGATATCAAATGCATTTTTTTTGTATTCCATTAAAATTATTCCTAACATTTTTTTCTGACCGACTTTTTTGCATGCCTATCCCTTCCACAATTTGCTAAAAGCTCAGCTTCAAGACCGGCACAGTTATCCTTCAAGACTTACAAGACATCTGTTATTTATTTTATTATTTTGCTAGAAAAAAAATTTGCTATTTTTGCTGACTCTTCTTCCCATTAATGGGTAACAGTTATGAGAATCGCTTGAAATTTATTGCAACTCTTAAGTTGTGACAAACTTTTTTAAGTGCTTTTATTACTATTATTAGTCATTAAAGACTTTGCATTTCAAAGAGTGTTTCCATTTGTGTTCAATACAATTATATAATAATTTTCTTTCTTCTAAAAACGGATCTCTTCTTCTTTGGTCACGAATTATGTATTTGTTTTAATGAATTCTTTATTAGACTTTCATCGATAAGTTTGTTCTTTGATTTTCAAAGGGTTTTCACAAAATTTTCAAAATTCAGTTTTCTATGGATTCGATCTTATGATCAATAATTCCTTTAATTGTTTTATTGTATTTAAATCCGATTTTCTCTTGAAGTCAGTCATGAATTCGCATAAATTACTCCCAACTGATGAAAAATTGCGATAAAAAATCTATGAATTTTTTCTTATTTTCATTGATTTCTATTTCAAAAACAGATAATTAGAAATATTTCACACTTTGTCTGAACTTTGTTTGAAATGATTTTTTGCCAATTTTTAACCGATTTCTACCGATTTTGTGTCAACTTTCAGATCAGAAATCATAACATAATCACGAAATAGAAGTTCAAAAATAATATAATAATAATATATTTAAACAAATCTTATAATAATGTCAACAAAATCGATATCATCTATCAATTCCAACACATCCTCATCCAAGGGGTCAATAGTGAAGCCGACAGCCCCTCCTGTGTCCAGAGCACAGACAAATCTGTCCCGTTCGGCAGCCAGTAGTACCCAATCTCTTCATTCTTCCACATCTGGTACTCAGTCGACTGTTAAGACGGCTCCCTCTTTGAGGCGGTCCCAGTCTTCCAATGAGATTCTTACCGAAAACATCGACGACTTCGCACTGGGAGACCGGGTTTGGGTGAACGGTCAACGTCCGGGTCAAATACGATATTTAGGTGACACTCAGTTCGCTCCGGGAAAGTGGGCCGGCATTGAGCTCGAGACAGAGGACGGCAAAAATGACGGCTCAGTTGCCAGTGTCCGCTATTTCGAATGCAAACCAAAGTTCGGTGTCTTTGTTCGGCCCCAAAGGCTGACCAGCAAACAGATCGAAGAACACAAGAGTTCCAATAAGTCAAGTCCTTCCAGAGAATCGGTCAGCCCTTCAGCCCCGTCACCTGCGGTGGCCGACAAACTCAACTCTAGTTTGAACAGCACTAAAACCAATGGCAATACCAGCGGTTCCACAAACGGAAGTCATTACTCACTGAGTCGTTACGAACAGAAGTTCACTGTTGGGGACCGGGTTCTGGTCAATGCCACGTCTGGCACAAAATTGGGCACGTTGCAATATTTGGGTGCGGCCGACTTCGCACCGGGTCGTTGGGCTGGCATCGAATTGGACGAACCAGTCGGCAAGAATGACGGCTCAGTGGCCGGTAAACGATATTTCAAGTGCGAAATCAAGTACGGACTGTTCGCACCCATACATAAAATAAGTGCCGCCCCACTCAGTGCACTTAAAATTCAGAAAAAGGCCGCCTCCGCAGCGGCAGGTGCTAAACGTGCCACTACTCTCAACAGACAGAGGTCTGGTGGTAGTCAGGAGTCACTCAACTCTATTGCCTCGTCAACAGCTAGTTCTACCCGTCCCTCACGGGTCAGACTTGGAATCACTTCACTGTCGTCCGCACAAAAAGGTATGTAAACCCCTTTTCTTTCTTTGACAGGACAATAGGCCAATGCCTTTAATCCCTTTTGTCGGCACAGGTAGCAAAACTTCATTGGCAGCTCAGGTAACGGCAACTCAAACAGCACTGAATGATGTTATCAAAGAAAAAGAGGACCACATCTCACAGTTGCTGAAAGAACGTGATCTGGAAAGGGGTGAAGTAGCCCGAGCCGCAGCACAGGCCGACCAACTCGAAGAGAAATTGGCAGCTCTGCAAACGGAACACCAGAAGCTGGTCCAGGAGGCAGACGAAGAGATACAAGAGTTGAAGCGCTTGAATACCGAATACGAAGAAATGCAAATCAAATTGAATACACAATTAGAGGACGAACGCAAAAAGTTAGAGGACTTGCAATTCAGGTATTGACTCGTCCTTTGTTTTATAAGTCAATGTTTTGCAGGTATATAATTTCACTATAAATTTAAATCTGTCCTCCCGAGCACTCACCCATTCCCACACAACCCAGACTAATGTCAGTAATAGAGAGATTGAGACAAAGTTTAATTAGAAATGAATGTTATTATAGTTTTATAGCATTCTTATGAAAAGCCTGTTTTCAACATTACCTTACCTTGAACATTACCTTTGCTTCAGGTTAGAAGAAGAGACTATAATGCGCTCCGAACTGGAGGGTCAGACCCAATCACTCAAGGCTGACATTGACAAACTCAAACAGGACATTAAGACAACCGCCGAAATGAGAACCAAATCAGAGTCGGAACAGGTGGAACTGCTCGAAGACAAACTCAAAGAACTCGAGAACAAACGGGAGAACGACATGTTTACTCTTCAGGAAGACCTGGTCCGCAAAGAAGAGGCCGTTCTTCAATTGGAAGCCTCAGTAGAGAAGCGCGACATAGAGTTAGCTAATTGTCAAAAACGATTACTAGAATTAGAAACTGAGTTGGAGTCCACTAAGCAGAGGACAGGCAGACAAATAGGTATTGTCTCATATATAATGGCTGAAGAGTTTTTTTAATTGAAATTCAATGATTCCATAGAATCGATCGACGAATTGAATCTGAAGATCAAATCTGAAGAGTCAATACGACAGGAACTGATGGACGAAAACAAGCGATTGAAGAAACAATTGACTGAATGCGAGAAACGATTACTGAATTTGGAGGAAAGACTTTCAGAAATATCTTCCGGTAAATCACATTTGGAACAGGAGTTGGACTCTAAGGAGTCAATTGAACGACAATTAGAGGAACGACTCTTAGAAACCAAAAGCAAATATGAAAAATTTGAGAGTATGTCCACTATTTTGTCCATTTTATATGTCTTCATTGATTTGTTTTCATTGGATCCACAGCCGAAGTGCACTCTTTGGCCTCAGAATTATCTCACATTAAGTCAGTCTGTGATCATGAAGTGAAGCGAAGACAGGAAGCCGAGGACAGAGTGGAAACACTCACTGCTTTGAATCGTAATCTTGAGCTCAAACTAGAAGAACTGATGCGAACGTCCGGAACAAACAGTGATCTTCTTCTTAGAATCAATACAGAAGTCATGGAAAAACAAAAGGAGTTCCAACAGAAGGAAAAACAATTAAAACAAGAAATCGAAGCCATTCGCAAAGAAAGGGAGTCCAAGTCCGAAGAGATACGAGTTCTTAGCATTGAATTAGAGGACAAGAAGTCACTGATCACCAGATTCGAGAAAAAACAGACAGAATTTGACAAAAATATTCAGATTTTAGAAAACGAATTGAAATTAACTCGAAGTGATTGCGACGAAAAACAGACTCTGGTCTCTGACCTCCGACGAGACGTCAGTGATTTGAAACTCAAATTGAGTACCGTTTCCAGGGATCAGGAATTGTCTAAAGGTCTGATCCAATAGACAGTCCAATTTATTATCTGTTTTGACCCCCTTTTTCCGATTTCAGGTCAATTAGAATACAAACTAAAGGACAGCGAAAGAGAACTGCAAATAAGAGACCAGGAATTGGAGACCAGCCGTAAAGAGTTCCGGGAAATACGGGACAAGAAGTTTGAGTTGGAGCTCGAAAAGGATCGGTTGAAACGGGAAACCGATAGACTCGAGAAGACCTGCGAAGAACGGCAACAAGTCATCGAAGGTCTCCGATCAGACATCAGACAAATGAGGGATGAGTTCGATAAATACAGAACCGATTTGGAGAACCAATTAGAGGCCACAAAAGTGACTCACCAGGAGCTCAAAGAAATCGGAACCGATTTGGACAGACAGAAGAAGGTCTATAAAGAAGTGGAAGAAGAGAATCAGTCTCTTAAAGATGACAACAGACATCTTCGAGAGAAGGTCGAGGAATTGCGCGATGATATCGAAGGTATTCCAAACGGTTTTCCAAATGAATTCCAACTTATTCTCAGTTTTATTTCAATAATTTGAGCACATTTTCAAATGGACTTCAATTTTATCTTTTTTTAAAACATTTTTTTCAATTATTTCCAAAAACTATTCAATGACTTCATTTGCTTTTCAATTTCAAAACTCATTTATTTTCGCATTTCATTTGTTTATTCAGCTTTTGTTCTGAACTTTCAAATGAATGATTACTTTCTAAATGTTCTCATCGATTGAGTTCTGATAAATCACTGAAAAGCAATCAACTTTCTAAACAAAAAATCAATTTCTAATTAAACTTGTCCAAATTAACAGCACTTTGAATAACGAATTTATTTTGGATTTTGTTTTCTTCTCTTCAGTCATTTGGTGTACTTATTTTTTATGCAGAAAATACTGAAACAAATCAATCAAACACTGCATATCATAATCCAGAGTCTTCTCGAACTCTAAACAACACAATACTATTGATCGCCGTTTCGTTGCTTACAATTGCTTTCATCTATCGTTTGATTAATGCTTTGATTTCCTATTTATTTTCTCTTTTCAATTAATTTGTTTCCAGCTTTCAATTTAAATATCTTCTTTCAAACCCCAAACTCCCTCCCTCACTCTATCCCCTCTCTATCCCTCCCTCTTCCTCGCTATCCCCCTTCTCTCCCTCCCTCTACCTCTCAATTTATTTTATTATATGTTTCAGTATTTGAATAAAAAAATACTTTAAATCAATTTTATTACTTTTCTTCTGTTTTTCTTTAAATTTAATTTTATGATAAATCTTTTGATGACTTTTTTTATTTATTACTTATTTAAGTTTGCAAGTTTCCTTACTTAATTTAATTGATTTTGAAGCCCTGTTCTCTGTTTCCTTATTTTTGAGTAGTTGTTGCCATAAAAGCCTTCCTTTTCTTATGATTTATTTGATTTCGATTTATTTGATTCCCTTTTGTTTGTGTCCAGCATTGGATAAACGGCACAGAGAAGTGTTAACAGAGTTTGAGTACGAGTGCGAACGACTACAGCAAAGGGCTGTCAGTGCCGAACAATTGGCTGAAGACAAACAGCGACAACTCCTGGAACTGGAAGAACAGCAGTCCATGACCTTTGAGGCGTTCAGAAGACAGGCAGAGATAGAGAAACGACAATTGGAACAGACTCTCAACGATTTGGAGATCAAAGTCCGTGAGTCGATCACAGCCAACACCAGACGCTATGAGCGCGAAGCCGAGGGAACCGACAATTATGAACAACAGATTGAGTTCTTGAATTCGGTGATCGTTGATATGCAGAAGAAGAACGACGAACTCAGGAACAGAGTGCAAGTCCTCGAAGAGATCGGTAGGCCTTTATTTCAGAACAAGGTCAAAATGTTCAATGAAAATCGACCTAATCCTATGCCCTGTCCTCAGGTTTAGACGAATTTGACTCCAGTTTTAATTCGAGAGTTCAGATGAATGGTCACATACGGGCGCCCCGAATGTTCTGCGATATTTGCGACATATTCGACGCACACGAGACAGAGGACTGTCCCCGCCAGGCCAACTTGGAACAGGAGACCACCGGCCACACCATGTATCACGCAATCAGAGCAGAGCGCCGTCCATACTGTGATCACTGCGAGAGGTTCGGCCATAATAGCATCGACTGTCCCGACACTGAAACCTATTAACTGTTTGCTTGTTAACTGTCGTCACAGCACTCAAACTATAAGATTTTTTGGTCAGAACTGGCCCTCAATTCTAGTTTTTCATTAAATTTGCTATTTTTTAGTACTTTTATGCGATTTTCGGCAACTTTTTTAGCGAAGAAAATGAGAATATTTTTATTATTATTTGTGGTCTTTTTGTGTGAAATCCATAAATATTTTCGTCAATTATTTTGCTTTTAATTTATTCACTTATTTTTTGACTCCATTTCTGTCTTCGGAATTGAAAACTAATTTCAAATTCAATTCATATGTTTTAATGAAAAAACAGTCTTCAAAATGTTTGGAAAAGAAAAACCTATTCATCGATTAGTTTAACGAATTCTTCACTTCCTAGATGTTTAAAAACAAAACTTAACCAAAAATTTGATTTAAATAAATATATTTTAATTGTTTTTAATACGAATTATATGAAAAATATATTAAAAGAATCTTTATTTGTGTTTTATATTTAATTATTTTATATTTAATTCTATTAACAAATGTTTTGATACAAAAAAAATAGTAATAAATAGTTATTTAATTGTAATTAATAATGATTTCTAACAAAAATAAGTGAATGTCTTTTTATGTTTAATTTGTTAATCAATTAATTTGTTTGAAAATTTTAATTTAAATTATTATCAAATTTACTTTGAATTGAAGTTTTGAAGACCAATGAATGCAATAATAAATTCTAACATTAATTCAAAAAAAAACTATTGAATGAAAATTATATTTGAATTTATGACTAGAATTTTGACAATCAATTTGTATTTGACATGAATTTTATACAAGTTATGGACCGTTTGTCTAACACTATCAGGCACTCAGATCCAGAAATGACTGATCCCTTTTGGTGACCAAGCACCAAATAATTAGATTGATCAAAGTAACTATTATAATTATCAATAAAACGATTAATATATAGAATAGAATTGTCTGAAAGTCTGCCGAAGTCTTGAATAATGAAAATGGGAATGATTTGTCTTTTCCAAGACCATCGGCACTTTTATCATCTCCAGAAGGGCTTGGCCTAAGGGCTGGCAGTCTAGTTGTTGTTGTTGGCAGTGTTGTTGTAGGGCCTGTTGTATGGATGTCTGCTTCCAGTTTTGTCAAACAATGGAGCCATTCATCGGAACTGTCGCCACAATTATTATGGTTATCACAAATCAGATATCTTTCAATACAGCGATTATTAAAACACTTGAATTCAACGTCTTTTTCACAGTTTGTTTCGTTTCCTATCGATTCCGAAGTTTTATAAATCATTTGAAGTAAAAAAAAATTGCATTCATTACCAAATGATATGAAATTAGAATAGGTTTAAGGCATTCCTTAAAAATTATAATAATTGTGGGTCCCAGGAAAAGGGGGTTTACGTCTATTTTCTCCAGACTTCTCATTCATATTCAAAGTGCAATAACTTCAGGAAGTTTTGCATCAAAAAACACGAATCAAACGAAAGTTTTCATAAATTTTAATATCAGATAAGTTTTAAAGAGTATTATTTATTTTCATATAATCAGATGAATGTTCAGCCCTTGAACTTGACCTGTGCCTGAACTCCACTATTACCTGAACGCCCCATAAAAGCCTAAATATGAGCCCTAATCTAAAATAAATTGTATTACTATTTGAATCATTATTCATGTATTGCAATAAAAATGGTTTAAACATTTAAAACTAAACCTCAAATAAGAAGATAATTTGATTTCAATTCCGCTTTCAAATTGCATTTCAATCATATTCTTATCGAATATTCACTTCAAATACATTATATTTATATGTATTTCGAGAATTTTAATTAAAATTATTTTTACTCAAACAAGAAGAAAGGTTAATTCAGATGAAAGGGTTAAACATTCTAAAGCTATTTATTCAAGTTATTAGAGATGTAATCAGGATCAATAAAAATTTCATAAATGAATAAATAAGGAAATGAATGCCATAGGAGCAAGCTTTAATATAATTTTAAAATTCCTTCTAAATAAAGCAGAATACATGCATGATGATGAATGAAAAACCTTGCTCATCATCTAAATGCTTTACATTTGATTTTGCTCAATTCATCAAATTATTATTATTATTATTGTTGGAAATCAGTTTTTAAGCGGCATTTCTTATTCCAAGAGTGAATTCATGTAATTTTGTGGCGACTGTTAGATAAATAAAGGAACCAAAAAATTTTAAAATTTTCTTTTCAGGCAATAAATTAAATGCCGAGCAAAAAATGATGAACAGCCAGCAGAAAACAAACAAAATATACATCTTCCCTCTCCATAGGAGTGGTATAAATCTTTAAAATTGCTTTCATTTATTAAAACTTTGAGAAAAATGTTCAAAAAAAGGAAAGGTTTCCGAAAAGTTTTAATCAGAAAATTTTTCAAAGCAAAAAAAAAGCTGAAATTGATTTTAAAATTCACGGATGAGTTGTAAAAATGAGAAAAAATATGTACTTTTTTCAATTTGGAAACTTTTATTCTGTGTAAAACGTATTTTAATTTAAATCAAGGGATCAGAAATGAATTCATCCATTGAAATGATAGGACCATAACATTCTCAAAGTAAAAGTTTAGAAAGACTTCACATTTTTTTCTACTGACTGAATGGGAAACAGACTGTTCTCATAGCAAAGACCCCACACATGTCGAGACAGATCACATAAAAATTGCAGATTTTCAGCATTTTTTCACACAAATTATTGGCTGGAAATAAAGTTTTGCTGAAAAAAGAGTTTTTTCGGATCTAATTTTTGCCATCATTTCAGAAGACATTGATTGATGTCTTCTGAATTCATATTTATGTGAAAAAAAAGTAAATAACTTCGGTTATAATCAACATATTCAACATATTAGAGCACTTATCTCTTGAGCTTAAACTTAATTGATCAATTTTTGCAAAAATCCCCATTTTTAACATTTTTGTTTGAAATATGATCCATGAAAAATAATCCTAAAATATCATCAATTTCTTAGTCAAACTATTGTGAGAACTGATCAGACAATAGGCAAAGCCATCCAAAAGCTATTTAATTGAATCGAGAATAACAAGTCTTAAATAATAAAATACTTTAAATTCTTGGCTGTGAAAAGGGGAACAAAAGCTCCACGGTAACATTTAACAATCCGTGAAAACATCCTTTAAAGGGCTTCTGTTTATTACAAACTGATTTGACAGCAAATTTTCAAACGAAACCTTCAATTCATTTTATTTTTTAAATTTATTTTTTGCGAAATTAAAGGCTTTGAAAATGTATTCGTCGCTCGAAATTAATAAAAAGTTTAACTCAATTCAAATCAAAGAAGACTTCAATTAAGTAATAAAAAATTAGTTTAACGTCTAATTAAAGCCACTTTCAGTTCAGATATAAGTGAGAAAAAGAGAAATAATTAATTATAATTACAGGCATTTCAAGTGAAACTAGCAACAACAAAATAATAACACCACTTTTCCTGAAAGGTCAGATGAAAAGTTATTAAATGGAATAAAAAGACAAAATTAATCATAAAATAAAGTGAGAAAAAAGTCTGACTAAACCCTAATATATTTTTTTTAAATATTGTGTTGAGATTGTATGGGAACAGAAGCATTTCACTAAAATAATTTTTATTTCAACAAGATTACTTGCTAATTTATATTAAGCATTTTCAATTTGTATTCACTAAAACTCAGATCATTATAAATAGTACATTTAAAATTTAATTAGTCAGGAAAAAATGTAATCTTGCAATAAATTTCATGAATGTCAAACAGAGAAACATTGAGTTATAAGTGAAAATGTCATAGATTGAAATATCAAAAATATAAGCGAGGCATTTTAAATCCTGTTATCAGAACATTAAATTACACAAACATTTTAACTAAAATCAGATATTTTAGAAGAAGTTCCTCTAAATGTTATATGAATGAGTGAAATGGCCTTTGAAACTAATTAAGCGTAAAATCGTTTATAAGAAATCGGCTCTTCATTAGTTGCCTGATCAGGACCTCGTACTCATTAATCAATATTTGATTCGCCATTTTTACGATTGATTGATCTCAAGAGTCAAAAGACTTTAAATGATTTTATTCTTATCTTTTAAAGTTTTTGTTAAAAAATGAGTATAATCGATAAGAAATTTTTATGCCCTTCCAAGTTTTCAAATAAATGCCAATCCTTTTCAGACATAATATGAATATAAATGAATAAAACATTTCTTTTTAAAAAGTTTTATCGGAAATTAAAAATCAATTTATTTTACTATTCATTCATATCTTCGCTGAATTTGTTTCAGAAAAGCATTTTTAAAATCAATTATTACTTCATTTTTCCATTCAATGAAAGGATGAGTGAATGAATGAATAAATTCAAACCCAAACGAAAGTCAATTATTCAGAGCTGCCATTGATTTAAATTTCAAAATAGTCTGAAAAACCTAATAATTAGTTTCAATCAATACTTTTTAAGAGTCAAACCTTTCAACAAATGAATCGCTTAATCATAAAGTATGAGAAAAAAAGTTTATGAATTCAATTGCTATTCAATTATTCATCAATGAAATTGAACTGACAAAGCATAACATGGTTTCATTCGAGTACACTTCCCTCAGCATAATTCTTATCTTGACTATTTATCAGATCCTTATAAGATACAGGGAAAAATTGGTTAAGCCTTACCTATTTGTCGGAAGGGCGTAACGATGAGCTGAAATTTGAACTCCTGTCGGCCCAACTGTTCGAACACCAATTCCAGTGCATTATTATCTGTAGTCCTTTCAAAGTCTTCTTTGACTTTAATTTTTGTCAATAGTTTGTGTTGAGTGGGCGTAAAATGTATTGATTCGGTGAACCAGTGCTTACCATTTGTCGATATACCTGGGTCAGGACAGATCGGAAAATAGGAACAAACATCATTATCATAGTTCTGAAAGTTATTCAATTGAATAATTGCTAGAAATTTAAATAATAATAGAATTTTTTCAGTAAATTATTTGCTGTTAAGAAAATTATATTCAAAATCTTTGCCCAAATCAGAGATAAGAGAAATTCCAAAAATTCAAGATTATTATCAATTTATTACATAATCTAATTGACTCTTAAACTGGATGTAAGTTATGGCTCACTGTATTTAATTTTCATTTTGCCCTCAAACTTATTGTTCTCAATATATTCACCATTCAATTGTATTTAATTAATTCAATTCACGTTTTTTATACAGTATTTCACTGATGACATGAAAATGGATTTTAATTATTTGCCAAAAAACTAAGAAATACTTTAATAATCGTGTGTTTAACTAAAATCCGAACCAAAATAAAAGTAAATCATTGAATACTTTAAACATTTAATACGTTATTATTTTAATCAAATGGCTTTAAATTAGGAAATGATTTATAAATAATTTTCGATTAGTATTCAAATGAGGAAAGGAAGTGACTGAGCAAAGTCCTGTCCTATTAATAGCTACTTATTTTTCATTTTCATTTCAAATATACTACCAATTTTTAATCAAATATTAATTTATTCAATCATTTTTTACAACGATAACAAACTTTCGGAATATATAATTTCACCCAGACTACACCCATATCCAACACCCATATATTAAAACAATGTCTTAAAGTTGGATCTCCACGAAAAATTAACAAAAGGAGTGTTTTTATGTTTTTCAAAATTTCTTAAAATTTTAAAACATGAAAGCTATTTTAGAAAATAGATAATCTATTTAATTTATATACATAATCGTTATATACATTTCTCTGAATACTTGTTTTTTAAGTCAACCAACAAGTGATGTAATAAAAAGATTTATTAAACAAATATTTATTTTATTTATTTAAAGAACTGGCAGAACAATTGGTTTGTCAAGGTGCCCTTTTCCTAAATTTTATTTAGCCTGAATCATTTTTAACCACATGTTGATCGGAGTGTCATAAAAAAATTATGGCTATCATTTTTTAAATAAATAAGAATCTAGGTCGAACCACTAGCATGTTCTATTTTTTTAACAAAAACCTTAATCATAACCTTATCACAAATGAAGAGAAATCGATGTATTTTTCAAAAAAAAACTAATCTTCAAAACAAATACTTTCGAAAAATTGTTTTTTGAAAAAAAAGAAAGAAAGAAAACCTTTTAAAAATGAAGTTTACTTTTGATGGATAAGCTTTTTTTTTGGTAAATGTGGGAAAAGACTTACCACTGGAAGTGCCGACAGCATAGATACGTTTGCCTTCGGATGCGATCAGTCTTATCAGACAATAGGATACAAATCTATTACTACTGTTTGTATTAAAGTTAAAAATCAGTGGATTCCTAATTTGGAGCGACTTTTCCGCTGATATCGTCTTGTGTCCGGGAAAGTCTGACCAGTGCCTGTCTGTGCAATAGTCGTGCAGATTATCTGTTGAATAAGGGGAACAGAATATTATAAACGAAGAAAATGGTACTAGAAAAATTACTATTTCATGACTTTATTTCATTGTTACGCATGTCTTTCAAAACTTAATGATTGAAAAATTATTGCTATTTTTAATCTCATATTTTTATCCGAGAAAAAGGTTATTGGAATACAAAGAGGAAAACAATTTTTAGTTTTGTATTCATTTCGTATCTAATTATGTCATTAAAAACACTTTTGAATTGTTTTGAATTTTTTTATTTTCAATTGAAGTTTATTTTAGTTTTGACATCACTTGTAGTCTAAATAGAGTTTCAATTATTCCCAAACAATTGAAAACATTTTTTCCGATTAAACCCTGATTACATTGAATTCTAAGCACAAGCAATTTTATATTTTTCCCAAATTGATGATCTTAGTCATTCAAAACGACAAAAACCTATTAAGTTCATTAAATTTATCATGATTCATGAATAATTCAATCACTTATTAGAGTTAAATAAAATTCTACACATTATTCAAATTGAATGATCAAGTAAAATGCGCATCTAGTAATCTAGCCATCTAGTATTAACCTTAATAAAATAAATTTCAATGAGCAAGTCGTGAAATGGCATGTTCAAATGTCTAAAATGAATTATTATAAAGATTAAAATAAAACTTACGCTGAATATATTGAAATGAATCAGATTTGACTAAACACATGACAAAATTGATAAATGCCAGGAATATATATTCATTAGAATGGGACAGATGCAAAATCATATTGCGTTGGTCACAGACACACACATTGAGCGAGGAGAGCACTGACACAAACAGATGAGCGCACCGGTAGGCCTAAACGATAGCAAAGACAACAACAAGTGTGTGATAAGCACTGGTAGAAAACATTGAAAGTTTTTAGCTGAAGATATCCAGTCCTTACTATAAGCGAAGAATAATAATTCCGGTTAAAGTAGTATCCCAGCAAAAAGTTGTATAACGGGGTTATATAAGTGCAAACACAACACACGTTAACCGAAAAAAGAGATTATTATATACTTTATATCAGAAGTTTGTATTAAATAAAACTAAAAACACATTAATGTCAGTACTATTCTGATAGCGCTAACCATCCGTTTTAGAGGATGGGCTCAACTGAAGCTCAAATTATTTTCCTAAAACTATAAAAATTTTGCGATTAAAACCCTTTTTTGCCTTACTACATTATATCTTCACAAAAAATTATGCTTTATGCCCTTTTCAACACATTTAAGCATGCAACAATCCACTTTTACACACTGATAGCATCGGTCATAAAAGAGCACTGGCACTGATTGACTGACAATTGAAATGAATGAGCACATGTACTACTGGTTGTGCCAAACAGAAAAGAGTTTGCCTTAAATTCTTGACAACAACTGAATGATAACATAAATGAAATTTTTATCAAACCATAGATTGAATGAACAGAAAAAAACTGAACGAAAAAATAATTATCTTGTCTTTGCATTCATTCTGTTCGTCAGCACATCCACACAAAAAAGTCAACGATTGAAAAACAAAACTCCAAACAAACGATTGCTTTTAATTCTGGTATAAAACTATTCTGATTATCGAAATGTTTTTCTCACACAAACTGTAACACAAAACCCGTTGAATGAGAGCTGAAAGTTATGTTAACTTTTTTTGTTACGCCTTTTTCGCGCTTATCATTCGCTTTAAAATACAGTCGAATTTCGTTTGTCTCGGATCAGAATCACGATTAAAACTGATGCATAGCCTTTTAAACTGTTCTTGAAACTTGATACTTGATGTCAATCTCGGTCATTTCAAAAATCCGTGAAAGAATCCTAAAATTAAGCCATTGTTTTGGTTATCGAAATTGCATTAATAACACGAACAGTTTTAAAACTTTCAGACAAATATTCCACTAATGATATGCAAGATTGAATGCAACAGGAATTTGACGCCACACAGAAAAAAAAACATATGAATCAAATGTATATTTTTCAGACGAAGTCAGTCTTCACATCACTATTGAATGAATGACTTTTCTGTAATTTCAAACCATCGCACGACACATGTGTTTACATCCCAAAAAATGACCCGGAATTTGTACAGGAAGGAGGACTTTGTACAGAAATTATTTATCACTTGATTTGTTTTTTTATCGGATAATTCACTTCACAATTGAGAGTTTAATTCAAAATGTATTTTATTTACAATGGATTACGAGATTCAGAGATCAAGAGTTTTGCAAAACAAATATAACTCAAACTTCGATTATATTTGAGATTATTTGTTGAAAACCTATTAGAAGTTTAATCAATTGTGAAGTTTTTTTTTCGGTACAATAGTTGATAAATATCTGAAAACTTCAATCCATAACAATTCAGTCATCACTTTTGAATATGATTTTTATCTAAACTATAATTTTGAAAAGTATTCACAATTCAAGCATTTTTCAAATCTATTCAAAATCGGGTTTAACTCTGAATTACCATTATTTTGGACGTAAGAGAGAGAGAGAGAGACCCTCATAGACTTCGCCCTTTCCTTAGTTCGGGGACTACTCTTTAGGCATATATGAGTGTATTTCTGGAGAGGGATAAACCTCTTCATCATTCGAGTGGGAATGAATGCACTGAATGGCCCTCTTTTCCAGTCCTTACAGTCAAATACTTGACAGAAAAGTTTTATATAATGGCTTTGAAAACAGGAAAAAATTCATTACTCCAAACACATGTCACTCTTCGCCGGAGAATCTCCTCTTCCCTGATCTTCAAATTTATTGTCCATGTTTCCAAAAAAACAAATAGTTTGTCACTTGGTAGGTCCGGGTTGGAAATTATGAAATCTACAACGATCAAGGTCATCAAAATAAGTCGAATATTTTCCAATCAGATTATTCAATTTGCTGTTTAAACTTGCTTGTTTTATATAAAACAATAGGGCTTGTTAATCAGATGATTAAGATTGAAGATCAAAGGGCAAATCCATTGCTCTGTCGGGAGATTCCCTTGGAATAAGCCCTCAAATAGGATTTGCAAACGTTGTTAACAAAAATGTAATGAATGTAATAAAAGCTTCACTTTTTATCCAATTATTTATGAGTCTATTAGTGACTGGGCTCGGGTTTGGCCACGAAATACAGACCCCAAACTGTGAGCTAATATTAATCGAAATCTATTTTATGATAACAATAACATTGAACCCAAACTTATAAACAATTGAATCGATTAAAAAATAACTTAATGTTATTTGAGAGGAAGACCTATCAATTAATTAGATGGGTTTCACGAGTGCATGGCCAAACCAGTCGAACCCATGCCTGTCCTATTAGAAGCTATTTTTGTTGGCTCTAATAGTATCGGTGCTTTTGATCGAAAAATGCTCATTCCATTAGTCAATGAAAGCCTTTTTCTATTTTTGCCATTTCTGTCAGTTGTTTGTGAAGACACGCCTTTCAAATAAACTTTTTGTCTTTTATAATACCTTTTATTTTTTCTAAAAAAAACAAAATTATATTAATAGTCATAATTTTCATTTCAAAAAAATGATCGGGTGATTATTGTAATAGTTAAAAATTTATTCAATTCTCTCTCTCCCTCTCTCTCCCCTTTCTCTCTCTCTCCCTCTCCCTTTCCCTCCCTTTCTCTCCCTCTCTCCCTTCTGTCTCCTCTCATTGTTGTTAATATAATGAATAAACTGATTATACATTTGAAGAAACCATTAATTTTAAAGTCAAATAAAATAATTGAGAATAATTATAATAATTAAGAACAAAGTGATTTGGAGCAAGTTTATTTATGTGGATGAGCAAAGATTTGTCGAAATGTAAACACCTAGTGCAAAAGTGCCAAATAAGGCTTTAAATTTTAAATTATAAGTTAAGTTCCTATAATCAATTAAGAATTTGAATTTGACCTATGTAAAACAATGAATGATGAGCTAGAATTTAAATTTTGAAAATGAGTGATATTTAGCCGGGAAAGTAATATTTGAAATTTAATTTTTTAAGTTACTAATTTATTCAAGTTAATTGATTTTAAATAAAGTTATAACGAAAAAGTTTCATATAATTTATAGCCATTATTGAGAAAATTGTTTGCAAAGGAATTTTAGAACAGGTTATAAAAACAATTTTGACTAGAATAATTACTTTTGGAATAAATGAATGCATTTTCTCATAAATTTTTAAATTTTTCCGAACAAAATATGATTAGAAAGTAATCGAATGGTTTAAAGCCTTCAATAATTCAAAGTTGCTGTCTCCTTTTATTGACTTTTCTCAATTGCTTCAAGTTTTCAATTTAGAAAATTTAAAAAAAATATGATTAATCACAAACGAATATCTCAAGTCTTTCTATGAATGTGCTGCCGCATTCCAGGTCAAATAGCCTATCTATCCTCTTTGAAAATTAATTCATTGCCATATATCAAATAGTTCAGACTCTAGCACAACTACCCTAAAAAGTCAAATTGAACGGAACTCATAATCAACTGATTAACAAGGCAATAGCTTGAATATGAAAAATAATCGATAGACTTTAAGCCAATTCTTTAATATTTAAAAATTAGCATGCTGCCATGCGCATAAAATCAAGCAACAAGCAACTGTAGTTTTACTCGATTGATATTTTTACACATTGTTTTGATTTGTACGGTAGTACAAGAACAATCAACAGTTCAAAATGCCTTTAACCTTGTTTAAAATTCGAATTTCAATGCCAAAACCGATGCCAGCCTTTACGTCATTATGATGTTTGCATTTTTGCATGCGTATCTCAATCGAAACAGGGCAAAAAATAGAAAAATACTGTTTGTTTAGAAACGAATCATTATTTTTGAAGTTCATGGAGAAGCTCACGAATGAATAAAAAATGACATTAAAGCAGATATTTTTAGAGATATTCTCATTTAAAGATAATATTAATGAAGAAATTGTTTATTGAAAGTCATTAATTCGTAGTTAAGTCACACAAAAAAATCAATATTTTATTTTTACATTCAAGAAAAAACTGAACCAAATATTCAAAACCATATTTCTTAAGATAAAGTTGACTTCATTAGAATATAAATGATCGATATTTCAGAATAGAATGATCTCAAGCCAACTAAGTTCCAGGTAAAACTCAGATAACATTCAAAATTTAAAAGATCATTATTAAATTCCTTAATGATTAAAGAATGAAAAGTTGCTCAAAACTAAAGAATCTAAAAATCTTTCTAAAACTAAGCAAACTTATCGATAGGTTGAGTCCTATTAAGATGTTGTATGAAACGGACTCTCAATCTGAGAGACCGGCTAAGAGTCCGGTCCTATTCAACAACTATTTCGACGACTTTTTGGACAGAACTGACCACAAGAATAATAACTCAATGTTTGTAAAAATTGTATATTTGCATCAAATGATTGGTCTGACATATGGCGGATGGCAGACAAATAAGAACTATTCTTCGGTCAAACGATATCTTCTCCTAACCTATGAGTCCATAGCTATTGTCATGAGTTTTGGCATTTATTTTCTGGTCGAAAACAGAGTCTCTTCACATCTATTTGACTCGGAATCGCGTAAAATCATAACCAAGGGTATTATTCGATTAGCAGGATCAATTTCCCTATTTCAACTATTTATTATACGAGCCATTCTGTTCCTAAATGGAAACAAACTAATAGATGGAATCAATGCGCTGTTCAAAAGTCTGAACTCATCCATCAGCTATCGATCCATAATCCTGTTCCTAATAGTCCACTGCTCTCTAAATGGATTATCCGGTTGTCTGGTATACATTTCCCAGGATATTCAGCGGCCAGAATATGTATTTGATTATATGATAGCTTAATTTCATTTTAATTCTATAAATTTATTGATAAATGTTCTAGTCAGCATCCCTTTCAAACATTGGCTTTTTGGTATTCAACTTTTGGGCGGGCGTTGTCGGAGGCATTCAAATAAACGCTACCACCGTTCTTCTAATGATCTTGTCCAAAATATTTGCATTCAGACTCCAGGAACAGTCAGAAGCGGTCCGAAAAATGGCAAAAATCAGTCAAATTTCCCGACAAATAATCGAATTAAGGGATTCCGTCGATTTGATGAACCGCTTAATAGGTGTGACCGTATTCATCAAACTAGTGATCAACGGTATGTTCATCTCTTCCTCATTGTGTGCATTGGCCGACAATCTGAACAGACCATCACTGAACTATTCGATAATCGGTGCGCTCACCATCGTCATATTAGCCACCAATTTGGACCTGTTCTTTACATGTCAGGCCTCACAGCTAGTTATTGACGGAATGTGTCACTTGTGTCAGACCACTGAAGTCCGAATATCCAGCACTGAATTGATAACAACCAGTGATAAACAAAAGTTTGATTTGATTCTATCACTCAGAGAGAAGGTCTGCTTCAGGACCGGACAGATATTCGACATATCATTGCGGACATACCTCTATGTCCTTAATGTTACCGCAACTTACGCTATAATTCTCATTCAAACTGATTAAAGTCAATTTTATTTGTACTGTACTTGAACAAAATCAAAGTTTTATAGTTATACCAAAGTTTTTTCTAGAAATGTACTGTTTTAGATTTCTTTTTTTGTAAGCTAATCATTTGAAGCAAGACCATTTTATTGTAATATAAATGATTAATTTTATTGTAATGTAAAAATAGTTGATAAAATGTGCCTGCCAAATGTTAGCATAAACTATTTCAAAGTTACTTTCTCAATTACTGGGTCAATCTGTTGAATAAAAACTAATAATTAAGAGTAAAACATGTAATTAGCAAAAATTTTTCCTCACTTTCTGTTTGTCTTTCCATTAATGTGAAGCACAAAAAAAGTCTATTAGAAGACAATCAATACATTGAGTCAACAACTGTACAAAGAATTTAATTTATTCATTTAAGTAATTAAAAGTTTTCGTGCAGCAAGGTCATTTGAGCAAGACTAGATTTTTCAATTACTAAATTTTAAATTCCAGAACAATTAAATTATTTTCAAATTGTATAAAAAGGAAAGACGAATAAAAATGGTTCACAACAAACATTGATTTGATTTGAATTCAATTAAACTGATCTTATTAACTTCAACAGAAATGATGAAGAAAACTATTGTAATACTTTTGGTTGTGATGGTTGTTGTTGCTCTTGGTAAGTGCAAAATCTTTACTTCAAATCTAACTAATAATTTGGACTCTACTTCAAGTTGATCAAGGTGAAGGAATAAGCGATATGAGGGCGAAAGGCATGCAGAATGCTCAAGGTGGCATGTCAAATGCGACTGATGCAGGAGCAAATGGTAATAGTGGTGACGAACAAAGCAAGGAAACTTCAAGGAAACTTCAAAGGCGTTAGTGGTTTACTTGCTCATTTAATCGAAAATTAACTTTAATAAAATATTTTGAATTTCAAATAATAAGTGTTTTGACTTTAAAATTAATTATATTTATTACTCAACATACAATCTAGTTAAATTCTTGCTTATATTTGAATAATAATAGAAACTAGAGCTAAGAATCTGGTAAATGATTCTTTAAATCAGTCCGAAAATAGACTGTTTTGTTATTAACTGTATCTCATTCTAACTAAATATCTAAAAAGTTGGCTCTCAGTGGCCTATGGGTTAGAGCAAGTACCTTTAACCCTTTTGGTACCAAGTTCGATTCCCAGCGATTCCGTTTTTTTTTACTTTATTTTTTTTATTTAACAAGGACATTTTAATGAAATACTTTCGTGAAAAGGCCTGCAACCAATTGTCCATCTATTTGTTACATCAATTGGCTATCTTTCACCGAGTATATTCTTTTCAAAATACCCATGATATATCATTCAAGTATATGGTAGTTATTGTATAGGAATTTTTTAACTTGCAAACATTGATTAAATTTATGATTTAATAGCTAGAAAAATCTGCAGTAGATATGGTCTGTGACATAATATTGGTAACAATTTTCTACCTGCTTATAGAAAGGCCCTTTTCAAACATATTAGAAATCATATCTGTTCAACCAGGGTCATCAACAAAAATGTCAGCTAATAAATA
>JAQIWP010000494.1:0-24776 GCA_034695525.1 Euzetes globulus
AGAGAGACAGGGAGGGAGGGAGAGAGAGAATTTTCTTGAAAAAGTGAAAGAATTTGAACACAAGATTGAAATTAATAAATGACTTCAAAATTATGTCTGTATATTGAAATGAAAAGAGAAATAACAGCCGAATGTATGTAAACACATATTATTAATTATGTCTGATGTCATCGGAATAAAAAAATCTCAATTACTTTCAAATTCATAAATAATCAGAACTGAGACACTTATTTAATAATTCATTTATTGTAATATTTTCAATGTTTAAATTTGAAATTCATTAATCTAGGTGATTCGAAATCAGATATTTATACAATTTGGCTCTTCTTTTAAAGAGCGATGACCAGAATCCTTGGTCATACTTCTTTGGGTTTATTCTAGGTGACAAATAGAGGAGCGGAAGGCATCACTTTTATCATATTGTCATTTATTCTGGCCTTTGGTTTACCCTTTCATTCATTGTTATCATAATTAATGATTTAAAACTTGATTTTCATTTCCTTTTGACAAACGGGTGAGGAATACAAACATTGAGAGAAAGTCTTCTCCTTTTTTTAATTACATTAATTCAGACAATTATACGGTTGAAATCAGAGACTAAAATCTAAAAGGGGTTTCATTTAAACAAAAAATCTTCTTATCAGCTCTTCTCAATGCCCTTATAATCAGATAATTTCTTTTATTCTTCTGGAACTGAGCGATGATTTAATCAAACAAAGAGAAAAACCTAACAAAACCTCAACCAATGCCTTAAGCGATGCAAAAATTATATATCTTTTTACAAGAATTTATTCAAATATTTAAATATTCGGATAATTTATTCATTAATCTTATGAATCATTGGTAACGAGAATCAGTTGAATTAAAAATAGAGATGACTTTCGGTTAACAAATGATGATTTAATTCTCATATAAATTATCGATTCCTTAAAATTGTATGACTTTTATATCTAGAATTATGAAACTTTGAGCCAAAAAGATTAGATACAAATCTAAATCATTCGACAAAATCTAATAAATTTTAATTCTTTCTCTTATTTTTCGAGAAAAAAGCGAAGTTTTTTCTCCAAATGAATACTAATTTATATTTAAAAGCAATTGCTTTCGAAATCAGTCTTTTGATTGGATTTCATAATTAATCGCTAAAAGCTATCAATTCTTTGTTAGCCATTAATTTTCTTATTGGATTTCCTTGTGATCAGTCAAATAGTGAGGACAGACATATCATAGCACTTGTTAATAGGGGACCTATTTTTCTCGATTTCAATAAATCTTTTGATGAAAACAAAACCCGAAAATCACTTTCGGAATAAAATAAATGTTTTTCTCGGAATATGAAAAACCATTTGAAACGATGAGTAAAAAGAAGAATAAAATTAATATAAATTAAGATTTCGTTATTGAATAGCATTTCTATAATCAAAAGCTCAGTAAAAATGATGAAAAACTGTAATAAACATCAAAAACAATATAAATCTTGACATCAATGAGAAGGATAGGTATTGAAAGTGAAGACATGTCTTTCATACAAATGAAAGGCTATTAATAAGTGATGTCAAGGACTGGCTTTCTATTAGAAATCTAATTGTAAACTGTCTTTCGGTCTGTCCTTCTCTTCATTTTTTTCACTAATTTTGATTTGAAATTCTTTTCGGAGATATATTTTTCTTAGAAAATGAATTCTTTAGTAATTTGTATTCAATAGATGATAGACTTTTGCCTAAAAGGCATTCACCTGAAAAACAGACCGATATTATAACGAAGTTTTGTTTGAAATTTTGTTTGAAATTGTTTTTCTGTATCACAACGTTTTCCTCACAATTTCTTAATGTCTTTTCTACTTCGAAAAAAGATTAATTCAAAAGCTAAATAGATTAGTTTAAACTTTAGAAATTGAACTCGTCTCGCAAGAAAGTGGACCACGAAAAAAATAGAATCTTGCAATTATCAGAATCATTTGGGAATTGCAAGAAACACCAGAATAGAAATTTTTTCGTTCTGTTGGCATTCAAGCCATCGGTTTATGTAATTGATTCCAAAATTAGATGTCATTATAGCCATGAGTTATATGAGAAGTACTATTAAATTCAATAATAAATTATTTTTTGCCACTAATTCTATGCTTACGAGTAATAAATCATTTCTGATTTGAATATAAAATTAGGAATAAATAAAAAGTAAAAATTTTATCCTTTGATTCCCAAACGAATGAAATAATTAAGAAAATTACAATTTTTTCAAGCTAAGATGATTAAAAGTAGCAAGACCAGGGGAATCTGAATAGGGAAATCCAGGCAAAAAAATCAGAGAATGTGTTTAATTAAAGTAAGAACATAATTAAAAGTATGCTTTTCGAACTAAACCAGGCTTATTTTATGAGAATTCTAAGATTTGAAGGTATTTCGAAAAATAGCCCTCCTTGGCCATCCCTGATTGCACAGATACAGTGATTTATGCCTTCAGATCTTAAGACCACTTCAGATGATTGATGGCAACAAATTTGAATTCAATTAATGTGTTTTTATAACTCATTTTCTTTTCTAATCATTTGTCAAAATATGTTTTTTGATTGTTTTCTATTCGCCAAATGTTTTCCAGGCTTTGGATTCCATACTTAAAATACAATGTTTTTTATTTGTCTTTTTTATTTGAGATCCTAATCTGATTACAGAATAATATGAGAGAAATGACTGATTATTACTCTTCTAATGACTGTTCCCCTCTTCTTATTTCTCAATTATGTCCGAAACAACAATAAAACACTTTTTTCCATACATTTAGAGGTCAGTCCCTAAGTGTTGGATAGAATTTAATAATCAAAAGGCATGGAGTTGTCAGTCCTAATGATTTATCTGAAGACTCTTCAGTCTGGGTCTCAAGTCTTGAATTTTGAAAAAAATTTTAAATTCAAAACTATTTAACTGTATTTTTAGCAAATTTTATCGGATGACTAATGGAAAGGTTATTTGATAAATTCAACAAGCATGTGTTGGATCATTAATCAAGATGATTTTGCTCTTTTTATTCTGAATTTTTCGGCTAAAATATCTTCAAATAAAAGTTGAGATAATTTTGTGAAATATTTTCACAGACTTTTTGATTTGTAACCAAACGAAAGCTGAAGAAATGAATCTTCGCCTTAACTGAAGACCTGCTAAACCAGAGCTGTTGTGGTGTTAGTGCCAAGAATTTGCCAAATAGATAAAGGGATGGGCTGCCAAACGTGCTATCATTACTCCCGCATAAAATATTTGCTAGCATGAAAATGTTACTGGAACCCCAGTGACATATCATTAGACTGTTTAGGCTTTCCCTTTATTCTGCTCATTGACTCAACAAATCTTCTCTTCGGGAGACTAACCCTTTATTGCAAATCCAAAGCCAAGAGCCCTTCAGTTACTATTCATCAGTAAAGCCATTATTCAAATTTAAAACTGAGATTAGATTTGTATAAAAATTCACTTTTCATTCGTGATTTGCTTCTCCTTTAAGATTGTTTTGATATGAAAACAGATTTAAATTTAATTCTCGTTTATTATATAAATATTGCGATAAATGGATGAAAATGATTAGAAGCGTATAAAAAGTGTATGCAATTCATGATTTCGTGGCTATTATTACAGGAATTGCGAACCAAAGCCATGAATAAATAAAATTTGATTTTCGCTCGATTTTTAGGAATCAGTTTCTGATTGTTCTGGATATGTTTTTTGTTAAGGCTTTATAATTCAATGCCATAAATACCGACAAATTACAGTTAAAATTCTAACT
Source organism: Euzetes globulus (assembly GCA_034695525.1). NCBI lineage: Eukaryota > Metazoa > Arthropoda > Arachnida > Sarcoptiformes > Euzetidae > Euzetes > Euzetes globulus. The sequence continues at coordinate 3,772 of JAQIWP010000494.1, forward strand.
TGGTTATTGAGATTCTGGTCTTAGTTCATTTCAAACTCAGATATTTTGAGAACATTGAAATCGAATCCATAGTTTGTTCTAGCTAGATTCTGCCACATCCCTCACCTTTCCCTCGATTTTTTAAGCTGATTGACGGCCATCAGCGAGCTTTGACTGTATTTAATATATTCAGACACGAGTCGGCTTTCAAACTATAATTTAGTATTTTTTAAAAAGAGTTTATTTTGAGTTATATTTTATTTCAAATGAAAGAGTTTTGATAAGAAGAATGATTGCCAAGAAGTCAGGTTAAACTTGAAACTTTTAAAAATACCTCTAGTTTTAAACTAATTTTGAATAATTAAACTGGCTTACTCGATTTAACCCTGAATTTAGGCGGCAAAATTCAGACAAGATGATTGGCGGTCTTTTACTCTGGCAGCAGCTTGGTTATCACGTGGACAATAAGTTGTATATATTAAGAAAGCTAAAGACATTCAACCGACTGATGGTAGGAATGGGTGCATAAAAAGTGAATCGGAATAAATGTTTAAGACCAAAATTAACTAGAAAATAATCCGTGACATCTAGAAGCGTTTCAAATTGACGCAACTTTTACTCAATTAGTTTTAATTGCGATTCAAATAAAATTTCAGCCAAAACTACGATAAAAACCTGAAATTTTAATTTTCATATCAAATTCAATGCACTCTTTAAGTCGACATTTTTCAGAGTCAAACAAAAAAAATAATACAAGAAGAAAAAATGGCCGCACTTTTGCCCGTAATTAAGGCAAAGAATAATAAGATTTCATATTTGATTTGAATGGCGTCCAAAGCCATGGCATGAATTTAAAATTCAAATTAATCCAGATTATGAACTGGCAAAAAGAGAATGTCATAAAAATAATATCCAACTTATTTGACAGAAAGATTATTATTAATTTTTAGGCACAACTCTAATCATAATTACATTTCTTTGGATTTCTTACTTTTATTCCTGAATTTAATTCAAGCTTTAAATGAGTTTAATAGTTGATAAATGATTAAGCAACTTTTTCTTTCTATAAAAATCCATTCGAGTTCTTAAAACTGAACTGTTTTTAATTGACTCCAAGATTTAATTCACATTTTATTCAATTCTTATTATTCTTTCTTAGATTTTCGTTTTGTTTTGTTTTTTTACTTTCAATTTCGGTATTAAATTTGAGCGCAAAATATATTTTAATTGAATTCATTATGAAATAATTATTGAATTAGAGGGAGAAAATAGCCTGGCTTAGAGGAAATTATTGCCTTAATTGAACCTGCTATCTATTCAGCATATGATTTTCGTTGATTATTCTATAATTAAGTCATTATCTGATAAATCAGAGATCGTTCAGGAAAAGTGCAATTAAAAAAACTGTACAAGGATGTGCAGTGACATTGATTAAGCTAGTTGTTTGCAGGAAAATAAATAAAATTAAAACTTATTAAACTAAATATTTAACTTTATCAAGTTCAATTAAAATTAAACTTAAAGTAATCAATTCATTATGCAATATGCAAATTTTTACCATGTTAAATATGAGTATTTTCCAGCCCCCCCTTAACAACACTCCTTAACAACTTTTCTAATGAATTATATATTAGTTATTAAAAAAAATTTCTAATAAGACTTTCCCTAAACTTAGAATCAAATGATTAATTAAACCCTTGAATCAAACGGAAGATCAGAAGTAATTATAAGTTATAACTGAATCAAAAAGTTTGCTCGTATTAAATGAATTTAATTTTTAATATAATTCACAAATGAGTTATCAGTCGATTGCAAAAGTGATTTGAAATTTTCAGTCATTTATATGTTGAGTAGAAAAAAGCCCCTTTGAAGCCAAAAATTGGCTCATAATAAGTTTGTAACTAATAATTATATAATTAACTGAATATCGATAAACAAAGAGCTAAAGAATGTCAGCAATAAATTGCTTGAAGCGTTTTTTGGTTAAAGAAATAGGTTTCTCAAACATAATTTAATGTGCCATCGATTTCAGTGATTTTTTCAAAGATCGGTTAAAAATGTATTTCTTTAGAAAAAACATTAGACTCTGAATAAAAATAAAAAAGTATTAAAAACTGTTTTTCCTCACAAATGAGCGAAAAATCTAATGTTTTAATGGAATTCAAGGGAAAAAACTTTTCGCTAAAAAAGTGTTAAAACAAATATTCAGACTTTAAAACACTTGAAATTGTTTTGGAAAATGTGTTAAATGTTTTTGGTTTCTGATAGATTATTTAATTTAAATTCAATTGGAAAATATGTGTTAATTAAGAACTTGATCATTCATTTTGTTTGCTTTTTTGGGCTTTTGATTCTTCTCCAGTAAATCAAGACTTTAAAGAGTAAAGAGCTGTTAAATTGCATAATAATTGTATGAAAATTAAATTTTTAAATATTGTTTTATGTAAGGTATAAGGTTTGGTCGGGCTTTCAGTCTGTTCCCGATATGTGTCTGTAATTTAAATGAAATTAGAAAATAGCAAAACCCGACTTAAGTAGTGATTGAACTCAACATAAACTCCTAATTGTATTGCAATGGACTCCCACGCAATCCGATTATTTAAATGAAATATTCAATTATTTTTTTTCCTTCTAGTTATGACTGAATCTCTTGTTATTATGAAATACTAATCAAAATTCAATGAAAAAGAAGATATAAACTGAAACACAATTTTCAGACCGTTTTTCGTATTATTATTATTATTATTAAAGAGCTTTTCGTAACAAAAATTCTCTTATCATTTAAATAGAGCTAAAGATTGACATAATTTTCGCCAACATTTTTCTGAACAGAAATTATATGAATTCAGGCCTTTTCTCAGAGTTTTCTCTTCTTTTTGATTTCATGCAAAATAATAATAATAATGAATTCATAGGTAAATAAACTCTTTATTTGATAAGAAATAAAACTTGAGAATATAAAATGTCTATAAATAAGACTGAAATGAAATTAAAATACATTTGACTCAATGCATAATAAAATGATTTGCCTATCGATTTGAATATAAGCTATAATATATTGATGTGTGGCCAGGGTGGGCGACTAAGCCTTCAAACAAGTCTTCCCTATTATTGGAACAAAGCCGGGTTGCTTAATTTTCTTTAAAAGTTCTAATTTTCAAGTCAGCAATCAAGCAAATTTTTGTTTCAAAAAAATTGTTTGGAATTTAATGGATAAAATTGTGATTAACACTTTTTTGGAAACCAGTTTTCCAGATTCAAAAAATAAGATTTTTGTTGGAAATTATTCAGAAATAGCAGTATTAACGCCCTTCTCGGTTAGGAGAGCTAAGGAGAGCTTGCTTGTTCACTGATAACTCATATTTTAGTTTATAACGATCTGAAATCCCATTCACAGTAGTATCCAAATAATGGGCAAAAAATTTTCTTATCAATCAATAGGTTAAACTAAATTATAATAGTTTATAATCTAATATTAATATATTTTTAACAAATCCATTGACTACTAGTCAATGAGATTAGAGAATATGTGACTGACTTCGAGTCTAATCACAAATTATATATTTTACAAGTCGTGGACTAAATATCAGATAAAATATTTATATAAATATTTTTATTTCAAAATTTCTTTTGCATAAAAAATTTGGTTCGACTTCAGAAACAGAAATAAGTGATTGAATTAAACTTCAGAAAAAAATTTATACATATTTTCTCCTTTCAATTGAAAGCCATTAAAATTTTCAAATATAGCGATAATATTATTCTTCTTTTTTAATGAATTTTTAAAAAAATGTTTTGAGACTTTGTGACAGAACTTAGTCTTTATTCCCGAAAAAGAGTGAACTAAAAGTGTTGACAAAAAGCTGTCATAAAAATCATTAGAAGATTTTTGAAGCCTAAATAAAAGTCATGTAAAACATTACTCTCAATAAAAGAATGAAAATTTCTTGAATTCATTACTCGAATGAATGAAAAGGAATTTTTTGAGACAAAAAAAACGGCGATTTTGTCTAAAAGGGTGTCAAATGTAGTGCTCGCATAAGAGACAAGTAATGAAGAAAATATTTCTCTATTTTTTTAGAAAACAATTTTTGAATTAAATTAAATCCAAACACAAAGTAAATGAGTTGTTCAGAGAATTAGTCTCGCGTTGAACAACAGCGCAAACTATAAGCAAAAAAGTGTGTCAATTAGTGAATTGGGTTTAACTGTCGGAGGCATTCAATATGTCTCTCAAACACGATATTAAACCAGTGATGTGCAAGGGATAGGGTATAGACCAAAAAGCCACTATATAATTAACCGTCTCGACCGACCCTTGAGCTATAATTTTTCAGGGAATTTGTTGCTTTCACATTTTTAAGTTTTTCATACAAATTTACTGTAAAACACACTGACACTATTCAGCACGTCTTTGGCAGTTATTATGGTCTTTAATTTTCTAGGTACTCTTCCTTGTTAAAAATAAATTAACCTTTCTGCTGCCTTGGAAGTGGGCATCCCTTGGAAGGTCGAAACCCTTCCGCAACACTGAAATAAAATATTTGTTTCCCGAACTAAATCTGTTTTTTTGTTGTTTTGTTTCACTTCTATTAGCAATTGTTTGAATCGTTTACAAAAATACAATTTTCACTTAAATTATTTACAATATTTGAGGACTGTTTTTGTGACTAATGACTGAATTCTAAGTCTGTGTCAAAGCATTTTTTAACGGCTTTCCTCTTCGTTAGCGAAAAGTCTTTAACTCAAAAAATGCGAATTTTTTTCTTAATTCGATTAGTAATAAAAATTCAAAGTAATCTTTGAAAGATTTGTGTCATTAACTCTTTGCAAACAGTTTTTTGTTGATATTTTTAAAAACATTTTTGACGATTTTTGAGGAAAATTGCGACAGAAATATATATTCAGATCTTATTTTGAGATTATCTGCAGCACAATCTAAACTAGAACGGAATAGAGAGGACATACCTGTCTCCAGGAGCCATCAGGCAGTTTGGCGTTCACTATAAACACTTTCCACTTTAATTGCTTATATCTATCAATGGTTGGGACAGTCAAGTCGTTTGTCTTCATATTAGTTAAGTCCCAATTGCTTTGACTCATCACAAATGGCGACAATTTATTATTGCGTCGGAACCGATGTCTCGACAACAGCTTAAAGACATTGTTCGGTGATTTAGTGCTGGCATTGGATGTCGTATTCACGCGATATCTGCGATGAGACGATAGAGTACTCATTGTATTCGTTTTTTTTTCAAGAATATTCTTATGACCCAAAAGAATAATTTATGGCTTAATTAAACTTTTAATTAAACTTTTTCTTTAAATATTAATTATTTATTTGAGAAAAAGTCTGTACTTCTTATCGCAAAGCAGTGTTGGGCCCAAACAAAAACTCATTGAAAAGAATATGAGTTTGATGAAAGCACTCGATAAAAAGTGACCTTCAATTTATCAGAATATCATAAGTCATGAGTGAAATCGTTTCGGACGTCATATAAAGTATTTCTCAAATAAAGAACTATTTTCTTTCAAAACAAAAACCTTAATTTTCAACATTGAACTCCAGTTTCTGTCCAAACACTAATCAAATAAATGTCAGTTTTGCTGGAAATATGTATCAAATCTTTTTTCGTAGCTTTGATTTTGCTTTGATTTTGTGTTCGGAGAAATTGATTGGAAAAATATTTGTTAATAATTTCTTTCACTAAATCATGTTTTTCTTCTTATCTTCAGAACGCGTTGAATAGAAATCACAAATATTTTTAAATTCTTGTCATTTAGTAACGAATAACAGGAATGAAAACAAATATAAAACTTAATTCAAGTCATTAATCAATTGTCAATAAAATCCTATTAAATGATATTTCACTCAACGCTTAATATAAAATTTCATTAATTTTTTTTCCATCAAATTCCTTAATCCGCAGAATTTTAAAAATATTTTCTTGAAATCAAGTGTTGAAAATCCATATAATTAATGAATTAAATCCATTTCTCCGAATGAAATTTCAAAAGCTTATTCAACAGTCGTTTTAATGGGAAATTTCACGAAAAAACTGTTCTGAATCCTTTTAAATTGTTCGTTTGTTTCGGCACTAATCCAGCAGAAAAAAATGTTTCATACACGCGATGTAATCGGTAGAAGAAAACTCTTAATCCATAGAAAAGTTGAGTCAAACAAACTTTTCTCCAATTTTTTACACTTCACGCAAACAATTCGTTAAAAAAGCAATTCTTAAGAATGTTTTGATTTATTTAAATTCACAAAAACAGGGAATCAGTGAAATGAATATTTTTACTGAAAGAGTGGATCAAACGGTTAAACACATAATTCATAATCCAATCGATGAGATGTTGAATAATCAGCGATAAATCAAATGCAAAATGAGAATTGAAATCAAGAAAATTATTTAAAATGATTGTTAAACACAAATTATATTATGAACGGAGAAAAGGGTTACAGCAGTGGTTGTTATTCAAAATCCAGAGTTTGATCACACGATTGGCGCTCAGCTCATACTCAACGCAATTATATTAAACACAAATTCAGAAGTTTGTAAATTAGTTGTTATTCTACTGAAAGTAATATTTCATTTGAAAAACAAGAATTACATGAAAACTCCGAAATTGAAAAAAGAATTTGAGCGTTGAGTCAACACAACAGACAATAGATTGTGTTTTCAGTCCCAAAAAACTGATTTCAAACCCAAAAAAGAGTTGAATTCGTTGCAAGTTTTTGGAGTAAAAAATAAATTCTTGTTTAATGTGAATACATCTCAAACGTGAGATTATTATTAAAAAAAAGTTTTTCTATTCTCGAACTAAAAACCGACTGAACAGCAAAAGGCTCTGCTCTGAGCACAGAACAAAAAAATTGTGTTACACTGACTGTGCGATTCGAGAGAGTCAGTGCTTAAGAGAGTGTATAACTGTTACACAAGAAGTAGTGTTTGGTTTTGGTTTCGCTTCAATGAGAAACTAAATCATAGGAATTGAGTGGAAGGCAATGAATGGAAAGCCTAACTGAAGAAAAGGCTCAGACCTTCTTTGAGCCAATGCTGACGACAAACGGCATATACCTGTAGCTGCGGCTCTCAGCACAGGTAGGCATCATCGGTTTGACTAAAGACTCTGCCAATGGGATGTACGTTGTGAGTGTCAACTCAAGTCTATTCACTTTGGCAGCACTTCTTTTAGACAACTATTTTATTCAACTTTTCTTATTTCAAATCAGATATGAATATGTATTTTCAAAACAGAATTTTACATTCAGTTTCTGGTTTTGTTTTTCTTAACAACTGAATGAAGAAGAATCTGATTGTAAGAAGAATCGATTCACACTCTGAATAGTGTTGACAATTGATTGAAACAATTTCTATCATTCAGTCAAACAAAAACCACTTTTGATTCAACGGCTTTTTTTCAAAGACTGGAATAATAGCCCTAACATTGGATACGAATTGTTAGCATTGAAATCAAATTCAGTGTAAAACCAAACGACAATTAGTGGCGAAACTCCAGAATTTTACTTATTTCTTAAAAAATAGGTATGTTCAAGCTCTTCAATTTCAAATTGAGTTAGGGGATAATATTCTTTTGCCAAAATTATCTAGTTGAATATAGTGAGAAAGGGATAAAATTGGGAACGAAAATAGTTCTGAAAGTCAGTGGAAATTGTTTGAAAATGTCGAGTTCAGGACCATTTTGGAGCCCTTGCTGATCTCTGTTTGAAAAACAAACTTGAGGCAAATTCACGAAACAGATAATGTTTTGCAGACAAAAGTCAAATAGTTTCTCGTTTGAGGCTATTTCTGGTAACGAGGTCTCCAAAAAGTCAGGGAAAGAAATTTTGAAAATCATTTTACAAGAAGAAAAATTGACCGCATTTTTATCGATGATATGAAGCAATAGTTAAAAAAGCAATGTATCGAAAGAATACAAAATAAATTGTGTCTAAAAATTATGCCGAAAAAAAGCTAAACGAAAGGAAACTCTTATCACTTAATTGCAAAACTCAAAGATTGAAAATAATTGAATAATTTTTTACTTAAACCTTTTTTTTCTGCTGAAACAGTCAATTGAGAGGAAAAGTTTGCCAGATTTCAATAGATAACTAGCAAAGCCAATAATTAATCAATTTTTTCCCAATGATATTTTCAATTGTTTAGGTATTTATCAATAAATAAATAATAGGAAAAAATTTAATTATAAAATTTCATTAATCATTTAATGACTGGAATTCGGAAATATTTCAATAGTTTGTGAACTTATTTGACATATATTTTAGTCGAAATTTAATTTCCATATCATTATTATTGAAGAAAATTCAGAATTCATTAAAAATATTTAAAATTTTTAGTAAAACATTAATGATTTTCATATGAAATAAATGATTTGAATTTCAAATTGATTTCTAACTGTATTTTTGCACAAAAGAAAATTTCTGTTCAATTTTCTCAACTCTCACATCAATTGGTGACAAAGTGTCTGAAAAGAATAGGAAAGCAAACAATTTTTTTAGAGCAGATCGTCGGCACACTTGAGGAAAGGCAACAAGGAAAGCCAAATCATGAATTCATTAGAAAGTTCATCGCTCTATTCAAATAATTGGGATGATCAAGGTGAGCTCATCCCAATTTGCAAGGCAAAGAACCTTTTGCTAATTTACATTTGTTATCTGTTTGAGGAGAGTTAGGTGTTAGGGCTGATCAAAATGTTTCACTTTTTACCAAATCATTAAGAATGAAGAGTTTTTTTAGTATTCAACACATCGGTTGTCACATAAGGAATGCCTTTCCTGTCAATGATTAAGAAGTAATTCTTTCATTGAATACTTCTATCTCTTTAGCAAGGTGATTCCTAGAAATGATTGCAATCTAATAGATTGACCATCTTTATCTAGTTGGATCTTATCTACCTCAAGACTAATTTCCTGGGCAAGTTTTTTAAACATTTTAATTTGGTCCTGATTATTAATTGCTGAAATCAACGATATCTTAAGATTTTCTTCGTTTAAAAGGAGAATATTTTCTAATTATCATGGAAAACAACCTGGATATGATGGTCACACTACATGCTGACTATTTAATCTTGAAATTACAAGTGTATGACAATAAGTCTTAGAAATTTCAGTTTTTTATATTTTAAAAAATCTCTTTGACTTAGAAAAGAAGTATTAAATAAAAACTGAGTGAAATGTCTTTCTAATTGTAACATGATCACACAATTATTTACATTGGAGTGAAACTTAATTATCATGTCAATTGCAAATATCCCACGAATTGAAGGCCAAAAACGTTTTTGCAGATCTGAAACTTCGGCCGAAATTTCTCACAAAAGACTTCTCGTCTGACATTGTTTTTGTGTCACTCTTTTCGGGACAAATAAATTGCCAAAAAAATTTAGTCACACATTAAATGCCGATTAGATTAGTGTTTGAATTTGAATATAAAAATAGGTCTGTTGTTTGGCATTAATTGTTTAATACCAATCCATTAGTAATGGGTGTCTGAATTCTGGTCTAAAAATCTAATAACTGTTTTCTCATTGAATGCTTGAAAGACTTTCTGACTTAATATTTAAAAACTAAATATAATAAACAGTTTGTGAAAAATGAGGCGAAATATTTTCAAGTCTTTATATGGACTCTGTTTTTGTTTTTTCTTTTCTTTGGTGGGATTTCATTAATAATGAATAATAAATACAAAATAAATGTTTTTAATGAATCTTATTCTTAGCGACGAAAGTAATAAAAATAAATTTTTCTAAGTTGTCTTCAAATAAATAGAACAGAATGAAAAACAAGACACTTTCTGACGTCTTGCTCAATTCAGTGCTTACGGGTTGGACAAGGGAAGTTAAAGTTCCTGTTTAGCAAGGTTATTTGTCAATTAGCTCATTTTGATTGGCATTATGCTGGCTAAATTAGAACAAAAATGACCCATTATCTCGTAAAAATAGATTTATATTCGTGATGAATGTTCGTTTTCTATCAATGAACAAGAGCAATAGTTTTGCTTAACCATGCTCACACAAGATCTGAATTGAATGCATACATAATTATTCAAATTTGTATTTTTTTTAGTGAATTTTTGAATAGATTTTGATTTTACTTTGAATTATATTTAGATTTTTCCCATAATTATAATAAATTGTAATCAAATTTAATGAATCATTTATTTTTCGATTGTGTTTTACCTTTAATTACATTAACAATTGAAAGCCTGTATTTGAGTAATGATTTTATCTGATTATAACAAATAAGAAAATTGTTGTTATTTTCGGCCAACTTTTCATTCAATATATTTCTTCGGCAAATAATTATACGGTTTTGTGATTTTCGATGAGAATTTTTTTGCACAAAACTATTATATTCCGAGTAAATTAAGTTATTTTATCAGCAAAATGCACGCAAAAAGAGTAATTTTTAGCGGAATAAAAAATTTCACATGGTTAATAATATAAAAATCAAAAGAATAAAGAAACTAATGAATTGAAAAATGTAATAAATAACTGGAATAATAGAGATAACATTTTTTTGTGCCTTTTGATAAAATTGAAAATTACTTTAATTTTATACTGGGTATAAGAATGTTAATTTCTCAATTTGATTTTTTACTCATCCGGTACACTTTTCATCTGGGTTAATGTCTTATTTTACAGTGTAAAAGCAATTAGTGTTTAAAATGCATTTTTTGGGGGAAAAAGTTACATTTTATAAAATTTTATCAAAAAACAGTTTCTCAATCCATTGCAAAAATCTTCCCTTGATCATTTACATGAGCTTGCCTATATTATATTCTTTTCCATGAAAAAACGGGGGTTCATTCAAGTTTTAAGACTTCAAAGTTTTATCTAGCCATATTTCCGTGAAGGAACAAAATCTTAGGTTATTTTTACGAATTATCAAGCTACTCCCTCTATAAATATTATTAATCTTCTGCTTTAATATTTTAATCCAATATTTTAAAACAAGTTTCAAAATTTAAATTCAATAAATGCATTGATTTATCATTTCTTTGAATATAAATTTGAAATAACAATAACTCAGAAAAAATGACAGAAAAGTGATTTTATTAAAACAATTTTTATGATTAATAAAGTAATTTTTGCGCAATTATTACAACTAAATGGCAATTAATTGTAATCAAAATGGTCTTTGAAAATGACTTATCTTTTGTATCGATAATTCATTTGTGAAATATTTAGTTCAATAATAAGTTAAATAATTAACGTTTTTACGAAACAATTTTCAATGTCTTTAAGTGAATAAGTTATTAATCTTTGATTATTTTAATTATGCTTTGACTGGCAAGGGGTGGACAGTAGGGGACCGATATTGCATGTTATCATTGTCCAGATCACTGGGACAAACCTGCTGATTTCAAAGAGTTACTCAATTGCTAGCTAATTAAAATTGATTACGGTAAATGGCACTGTTAATTTGATTATTTTTTGTTTGCCTGGAAAAACATACATTTATTATCAAATCCCAGATATTTATTCTTCAAATTTTTTTTGAGAACTGATTTCGAAATTAAAATTTTTCTTTTGATTTCTAATCAAAATGGAAACTAAAAATTGATTTATAAGTTCTTTTCAAAAGAGAATTCAGTTTTAATTATTTTCCAAATCTTATGATAAGTTTGTTTTGTGAGCCGACACCCGATCGACAGTCAAATACTGTTTAGTTATCGAAACTAATAATTAATAAGTTTTTTTAGTTAGTCTTAAGACATCATTAATGAAATGATTGAAAACAAAATGACTAAAATCTGGTTTTCTTTTCTTCAAAATCATAACAAATGCCGAGAATTCAAGGAAAATGTCATTCAGTCAACAAAAAAGCAAATATCGTTCAGAATTTCATCAAAAAATATTGAAAAAGCGTTTAAATAATATTTGAATTCTGAAATAGTTTCGGTTAATTGGAATCAGTTGGGTATGGCCAAGGATTAGCACCTTGCCTAACTTTTTTGTCTAATTTTGAAATAAACCTGGTAATTTACTACAATTAGAGTCTATTCATGCAGAATAAAGAAGAACCGCCCACTGATTTCTTCACTGAAGTCTTGATCATGCCTGTTTTTTTTGTGTATTAAGAGAATGTACAAGGTTAATCCGATTCTTCAATCATTGAGATTACATTGAATGAAAAGAAACACCCCTGATCAATGTTCATTCAATTGACAAGCGTAAATAACAAGTGTAAAAGAGTTATAGGAATTTAAAAGTTAATTTTAGTTCAGAAGTTAAGTCAATTAACCTCAGCTCACTTTTTAATTATTGGAATTTACTTGAGTTAAGTGCTTATTAAATAATCTAGCTATTTTTTAAATTCTAGCTTATTCTAGCAATTAGTCTATTAAATAGGGGGTAAACCTCACGAAAAAATATTCAATAACTATTAATTAACGATTTTAATTGAAATGGCGGATCAAAAACAAGATAATTTATTAACTTTACGAAAGAGATTTTTCTTGAGATTAATAGTAATTGAATAGAAATTTTTGAATTTTTTTTGTTCTCTCAATTTGAATAATAGATGAAAATTACAATTGTGTTGAAATCCAGTGAATAATGATTTTTGTTGTGGAATTAAAATAAAAAGTTCATTGAAGAAATTTATTCAAAAGAATTTCTTGGATAAAATCCACCGGATTTTTGTCTCAGCAGACAATGTTAAGAATAATTGATTATCCAATCATTTGAATGATTGAAAAGCATTTTAATTGCTATTCATATTGGAAGCCAAGAGTCGATTGAGATTAGGATCAAATCAAACAGTCGTTGGCTTACAATTGAAATGACTTTCAAAATAATATGGCTTTCATTCAATTGTTTTCCTCAATAGCTATCAATAAATTTGGTGCTCATTGAATAAATCAAAGCATCTAGGCAATGTATTACATGTTAGAAAAGTGTGTTTCGCACAGAATCTACTGTAATAGACACCGAATGGAAATGATTTTTCAATCAATTTATCAAAAAAATATTCAAAGATTAATCGCAATTGAAAAACAAGTATTCAGCAGATGGTGTAAAACGACAATAACTTCCATTTCTATGTATTTTAAATCAGAGATGTACAATAATATTTCAAACAGGAATGGCCCAGAATACCCTTTCTAGAGTAAAACAATCCCTGTGCAAACTGGTGGGTGTTTGGTGGAGTACGATGGTCAGGGGGTGGAGTCAAAAGACAAATTATATACTTTGAAACTTCGTTATCGCCGTAAAAAAAAGAAGAGAAAACATTATCGAGAAGTCAATCAAAAGCATTCAAGAGTTGTTTCAATACATTTGTGGCACTTTTTTGAGCCAAAAAGACTCCAATGAATACATGAATGACTTGACCTAAATATTGATGAATTTGGTCATTAATTTCGGCGTTCAATCATTAAATCGAAATAAAACTCAAAACTCTTTTTTTAATTGAAGGCAAAAATATCTGTTCAGTAGTTTCTCAGCCAAAGTCGAAAAAATTAGTTTTTCTTTTGTTTATTATTTTGTTTGTAATAAAAACCAAAACTTAAACTTTTGATTCAAATATTAGTTAATTATTAAACTGAAGTCAAAAACAGTTTATAATCTCATTTGAAACGTCAAATGAAATTTGTTTTAAGAAAATATTTCTGAAAATTGTTTTTCAAATTTTAAACACATTTCTTAAAAATACATTTTTTACATAAAAATTAAAATTTAAAAAAAACAAACTATAATTCAATCAAACCTTTTTTGCATCTATAGGTTGAACGATAGGGTCAATTAGTGATGTCTTGTGAATGAGTCGGAAGTCGGGCCCAAAGATTATTAAAGAATTCAATTAACTGTTGTTTTTCTTAATTGTCTTTCTTTTGCTTTCCGCTAATCATTGGCTTTAAACTCATTTAAATGTCTCAAACAATTTGAATATTATATTTACTAGAGCATAAAATTGATAGCAAATTATATCAATTATTATTATAGTTATTTAGTTATTTGATTAAAAGTTTAATTTCAATGCAATCGACGATTAGAGTCTTAATTATGGCACAAAATTGTAGTCATTTTAATAGATAATAATTAGTGTAATCATTAACACAATTGAATTAATACTAAATGTGTTTTAATTATTATTTTTGAAGTCATGCGAAACTTTACTCAACTTTATTCATAGTTTGGTGAGGAGTCAGTCGATAGAGTTTTTGGAGGGAACCCTCACTAGTGGGGATGCGCAAGGTCATTTGCTCTTGGAGAGGCAAGTCTTTAAAACAAAACAAAAGTCTTGGGGTATGCCGTCCTGACTGCCATGTTTTCCAAGGGATATTTTCCGAAATTCCAATATAATCCTCATTTTCCAAAAGGTTTAAGCTCTTTCATTTAATTAATCTAGTAAAATTTAATTTTTTAATTTTTATATATTGGCTGCAAAATGGCGCCATTTATCCACACAAAAAATCAAATCCTAGCTAATATAATTTTTCCCTTGCCTATCTTTATTAATAAGACCTACTTACCAAAGTTGATTTAAATTAAATTTGAGTCATGGTGGTCATATTGTTAAATCTACCAAACTCTAAAAGAAATCTAGCCAACTAGATGTCCGTATTAGCAAGGCGCATTAACCGGTCATTTTGTTTAAGTTTTTAGCCGAATGTTTAATAAATAATTGAAATTTCAATTTATAAAAGAATTTTGAAATCAGATTAAAATTTAAAAGATTAAATTCCAGTTAATTTTTGAGAATCGTTAGGTTTTTAGTCAAATAAAGGTTTGATAGAAACAATTTAAAAGTATTTTGATTGAAAATTTAGATAAGCAAGATTAACTCTCGAAATATTTTGATGAATTGGTTGATTTTTTTAAAGATTAAGTAATTTTATCGGAAATTTTAAGCCATAATCGATTTGAAAGCGTATTACAGATAAGATATTAATCGGGAAATCAATTTTTTCTCAAGAGTTTAAATGAGGAAAGTTTTGACACAATTTTCTATTCGAACGGAAAAGTATTGAGAATTTGTTGATTGAAAATTCAATTCCAGGACTAAGGAGAAGAAATCAATAAATAATGGTTAGGTTAGGCAACCATAACAGTGAGCCTGAGGTCCAAAAACGTGACAGTCTTATCGTCTGTAGCCGTGACCGCCTCCCACCGGGTAGTCGGCGTACCTGAATGTGTTCAGACAATTCTTATCTTTAGATTCTAATCATTAGATTTGGATTTCAATACAGAATTAAACTATATTTCAAAATAGGAGCCAATATTTTAATAATTTTGTACCATGCCCATAAAAACCCAAATAGAAAAAGCTTAAGGCCTGCCTCAACTCAATAACGTATTCGCCCTCACCATGGCCTGTCCTCACTTTAGCAAGACTCTATGGTATTAAATCACTCTTGCTAAAGTGAGGTCAGGCGATAGTGAGGACGATTACGTTATGTCACTTACGAACTTAGAATGCCCAAGTTTATCTATGATTGAAAATTTATCATATCTTATTCGGATTTGACAAATTATATTGCCCTGTTCAAATATTGTCCAGCTTATTATCTTGATCAAATGATTATAAAATTTGAAATAGCTGAAATCGATTTGTAAGAATCAACTTTGTATGGAAATTGCTTACCATCCGAATGCTCCGTGGCCACTACTGTAGGCACCCATATCGAGCCAACCACCATGTCCTCCTCCTCCACCACCACCACCTCCATGTCCGCCATAAGTGGCAGCGGCCTGAAGATCAGAGGCCGACGCACTCAGATCGCGCTCATCATTCATCAGTCGGTAAACTTGAGGTCTGCGCTGGGGAACGGCTACCACAGCTGCCGGAGCTGTTTCCTCAACATACGAATCGTCGTCAGTCTCTTCCAATTGGGGGCCTTCTTGTCGATTAGCCATCACTTCGTATGGATGTGACTCTTCTCCGACAAACTGGTTGGGAATCGCAACATATCGGACACGATTTCCCTCCGAAGCCATGGGTTTGGCGTAGGAACAGACCGTTAACACCAACAGAATATTTGCCGAAAACAAGACAAAAATCATGATTTGAGAGAAAAATATAACAATTTATTTGTCAATAAACTTATCGTTAAAATAAACTCTTTTACAATTGCTTTGAGAATAAGTGAAATAAGAAATGTTTAAAAACTTTTATATTAAAAACTTTTGGGAGAAAAGAGTCATTTCAACGGTTCAGTGGCTATCAATGGGAACAAAAGGCAGTCGTGTAATAATGGGACAGGTCTTTGACAGTTGTTTCGGACATTAAATGCAATCAAATTACGAACAAACAAACAAAAAAACACAAATTTCAGACAAAATGAAAAAATAAGTGAAATGTTCGACAATTGATGTTATGATTGACCCAAAAGTTGTTTAATAGCACACATCACTAGTTATCCGATCAAATGTGACAAAACTTATACAAATTTTGGCTAAAAACAATACCCTGGTATGAGAACTGCCTTCTAATAGGACTCGATGGTACCGACAAGTCAGTAAAAAAGGGGGGAAGAGTTGTGTCTGTCTTTATTCGAGTTTAATAGTGCGGAATGAGATCGAAATTGACGTCAAAATTGAGCGAAAACTCAATGAAAGTCAATTTTGTTTTCACAGAAAATAATTGATTAAAAATTATTCCAAAATTAATATAACAAACGATTTTCTTTAAACAAACTCAACATTTGATTTGATAATTGAGTGAAAAAAATAAATCTTTTTATAAATCAATTGAACTAAAATTTTTCCAATGAATTAGTTTCTAGTTTGGAGTCAATGGGAACAGAATAATAAGAGAACACAATGTCTGGACTGATATATGAGATAATTGGGTAAACAAGTAGAATTTTAAAAATTGCCTAAGAATTCTAAAGTGTTCCTATCCTAATAAATAAATGCCAGGTAACTTTAACAATGTTTAGTCGATGTTTAAGTTATCCAGCTTAACTTTAACAAATTCACTGTCACTAGAAGATGATGAGCAGTCACTTCCTGGTGGCAGACGATAACCCTGGTCCAGATATGATTGCAATTTGCCGCAAGAGGCCAATAGCAGACCTAAAAAGGGAGGGGACGGGGCCAGGGGTCGACTCAAATATTCGGGATGATACTGAACGGCAACGAAGTATGGGTGATCCGACAGTTCCATGATCTCCATTCGCTGCTGTTCGCTGTCGTGGCCAACAAATTTCAAACCGCTTTCGTTGAACTGATCCACGAATTTGGGGTTCACTTCATAGCGATGTCGATGTCTTTCTTCAATCGATTCGGGATTTTTGTACAGACGTCTGATTTTTGACTCGAAGTCTGGCCTAAAAATGGTGGTCCGTTTGCCGACTCTCATCGTTCCGCCTAATATTCCATTATTATGTTCGGGCATATCGATGACGACCGGCGTCTGGCAGTCGGGCACCAGTTCTGTGGAGTTGGCGTCCTTCCAGTTCAGCACATTTCTGGCAAACTCTATGACTGCACACTGAAGACCTAAACAGATGCCGAGGAATGGCTTTTTATTGACTCGGGCCCACTCTATGGCCATAATTTTGCCGTCGATTCCGCGGTCACCGAAACCGCCCGGAACTAAGACACCGCTTAAATTCGGGTTAAGCACAGAATTAATGAAAAATTCGTCAAAAATGTCCAAAAAATGAGGGCTTACTCGCTATTTTTGAGGTCATCCCAGGCCTCCTGGTATTTGTCGGGGTCACTGGCCTCAAACTCCGGCTCAAGAGATTGTGATTCAATGTATTTGACGACCAGTTTGTGGCCGATGTGAAGGGAAGAGTGCAACAGTGCTCTGAATACTGATGTATAGGAGTCTCTGAGCTTGGTGTATTTGCCCACCAGTGCAATTGTGATCTCCTCATTGTTGGGGTTGTCGTGCTTTTCCGCCAAATCTCTCCACTTCCTCAACACACTCTTCGTCGGAATGTTGGGAAAGGCCAGTGACAGCCTATTAGCGAAGAATTTGGCCAATCCTTGCTCTTCGAGGGCCAGAGGCACCCAATATATAGAGGACACGTCGTGACAATAGAGGACCTGTTCGAGCGCCAAATCGCTGAACTCCGCCACCTTTTCTCTAACCTCTTTAGAGATGGGACTATCGCTCCGACAGATTATCTAATGTTTCGAAATTCAGTCATTAATTAAATGACAAAACAAGAGATCAATTGTATGACAGACCAGATCTGGTAGAATACCCCGTCCTCGGAGAGCCTCAACGCTTCTTTGAGTTGGTTTAGTCTTGTGCTCTCCGGTGGTCTTCTGGAGTGGGACAAGACTGACGTGAATGCAGCAGAGGTTTTCCCGCCCCACTCTTCTGTTGAATTGTCTGAACGCCTCGACAAAGGGCATGCCTTCGATGTCGCCAATAGTTCCGCCCAATTCGATGACACAGATCTCAGGCTCATTCTGTTCCTCATCCACGGGAATGTGTGCCACTCTTTGGACCCAATCCTGGATGGCGTTGGTTATGTGCGGAACAATCTGAACTGTTTTGCCCAAATAGTCGCCCCTCCGTTCCCTTTCGATGACGTGCTGATAGATTTTGCCGGTAGTTATGTTGTTGTCCTTATGGAGAGTGATGTCCAGAAAGCGCTCGTAATTACCCAAATCCAGGTCCACTTCGCCGCCATCTTCTAAAACAAAGACTTCGCCTACAAATTGAAGACAACAGTTAGTTAAGAATGTGTGGCAATAGGGCCGGGAGGGATGGGATATACAGACCATGTTCATATGGGGAGAAGGTGCCGGCGTCGATATTGATGTAGGGATCGATCTTAATGGAGGTGACCCGGAATGAGAAGGCCTTCAGCATTGTGCCAATACTGCTGGCGATCACCCCTTTGCCAATACCGCTCAGCACTCCTCCCGTCACTAAAATGTATTTCATTCTGGGCTCGAAGTCTGGGAACACCACTTGTTTTGTACTCAAATTTAATACTGACTCGATTTGTAGCCCGAAGTCTATTATTTAATTGACTGTTGAAAATGAGGACCGATTTTCAACAGACTTTTTGCCTCCACTTTTAAACGACATGTGCTCTCAAGAGAGGGGAGACCTTTACTGTCGTCAGAGAGTCTGCGCTCTCACACCATATGATGGGATACTGCGAAGAGTTATTTGCCAATCATATGACCGCCTCTTCTGATTGGCAAACCATTATCTTATCGGTAGAGGAATGGACTCAATACCAGTACTCTTTGTCAATAACAACCTCTGAGCTTTGAATTTTGAACCGGGGTCAATGGAAGAACACCACAAAGAGTTAAGTCGCAGATTTCATCATGATAAAGCAATGATCCGCCATTGTAGCATCTACCATCTTCTGATGAAATGACCTTGGCCAATAGCCAAATTAAGGCATCTTAAGGGGAATTCCATTAATTAAGGCTTTTTTAGAGTTTTTTAATTTATCTAAAAAAATATCCGACATTTTGTGGACTCGACTATAGTCTAACAAAAAAGTGATTATTTTTTTGTACACGAAATGAAATGATTGGCAGAAAGGTGTGTAAGAAGACTACAATTCCTTTTGGATGTCTCTCCAAATGGAATCCCAGTCGAACTTAATGTTGTCCCAACTCTTGGCCCAAAACCTGTCGGTTTGGTTGCCGTCGAACTCCATTTGTCTGAGTGTTTGTCTCTCCGTCTGTCGCTCTCTTGAGATCCATTTGCGAAGGGGCCGAACAAAGGGACAGACGGTGTAGAATATGTTGGGATTGGGAGCCGACAGACTGACTGACAGACCGTTGGCTTCGTGTGTGCGGACGGGCAGCTCCGATATGTCGAACCATTTGATTTCTTTGATCTCATTCCTGGCGATCGGTTTGAATGCAAACTCTTTGTCCACATCTTTGACGATATAAAGACGTATTGTCGACGACTCTGATATGTGGCGCTCCAGATAGCAGTGTTCGCTGATCTTATCGGTGCAGTCATAGCCCGTCTCTTCTTTGACCTCACGGGCGGCACAGTTGACGAACGGCTCGTTCTCATTGATCTTGCCCTTAGGAAAGCCCCAACTCTTGGCGCCATAGCCCTGGACCAGGAGCACATTGTTGAGGGTCGAGTCGAGTAGTATTGCCCCACAGGTGGGCACCGACTGCTTATAGCCCTTCCATTCGGCGATAATTGAGTCCAATTCAGGCAGAAATCTGTTGAGAAACGGAATGTGTCTGAAGATTATAACACAGAATTTGGTAAAGTTGTGGCGCGGGAGGAGCGGCTCTGTCTGGCAGATGAAGTCCAGGTAATGCCAATGGGCTAACTCTAGCTGGAAGCAGACCCGGATCAGGTCATTCCTGGCCTCTTGCGGTATGTTTATCACAAAACGAGTGGACAAGTCGTCCAAAATCTGTGTCGGAATCGTCTGCTGAGGATTACTCTTCTGGAGCGGA
The DNA here is from genome assembly GCA_034695525.1 of Euzetes globulus. Classification (NCBI taxonomy): domain Eukaryota; kingdom Metazoa; phylum Arthropoda; class Arachnida; order Sarcoptiformes; family Euzetidae; genus Euzetes; species Euzetes globulus. The sequence goes on from JAQIWP010000494.1 coordinate 24,139, forward strand.
GTCTTCTGGCGATTGTTTGACATCTCTTTGCGATTGTTTTCATACATTAATTGCAATTAAATTGAGATTCAAATCAATGTTTGTTTTAATTTGCATTTTGTTTTGCTTTCAAACAAAAACATCAACAAAAGAGTTGTCCATAAATGACGTCAAATTTTATTGCGCAAAATGAATGTGGATTTGGTGTTACAATATTTTACCCCAAAATATATCCTTCACTATACCGGCATATCGGCCGATGTGGGGGTAATACGGTGATATACCAAGTATATAGTAATAAGTAGTATATAGTTTTGTAGTACTGACCCCCCCACACGCCCGCCCTCATGTTAAATCTATTGGAGGGGTAGGTTTAGATAATTTCATTTTAAAGAATTGAAGAATCTTGTCAATTGAATAAGTTCTTTACAAGTTCAATTCTGTTATTAATAATTTAATCCTTTAAAATTTTATTCATTAATTTTTATATCAGAGGTGGCCAATATGGGGCTGTATTTGGTCCCCCGTAAACTAAAACAAGTGTTTGCCTCAAACCTAATCCCCACTACATTTACACCTTTTAATTAACTTATCTTAACTTCATAGACTTAGCATGGGAATTTTTTCATAGGCTTAGTATAGGAATTTCTCCATAGACG